>OX155957.1:24111668-24391668 GCA_944548615.1 Micropterix aruncella
TGTTGAATTGGCAGCTTGCTCCCATTATTTTCCACATTTTTTCCCTTGGGTGGTTGCACTTGGTAGCATCGTATGAGTGCATTATAAGGCATGTTGGTTTTGTGATTTGTTTATAACAAGCGCTAAGGAAGGAGCCTAGGTTAGAAAGCAAAAAAAAATATGTTTTTCATGTTTCTTTTTTTTAACCTAAAGTTGAACTCTAATCATGAATCTTTTGCGTTTCAAACGCGTTTTTCTCACAACCATATTTTTCAGTTCTGCGCCGGTGTTTAAAAAAAACTACATGACGGATCGACTTGTTCCAAAAAAAATTATTAAGATTATTAAATTCTCTTTCATATAAACTACAATAAAACAGCAAAAAAAAAAATATTTTTTACTACAAACAATTTATTTGGCTTAAAAACGATTTCATTTCTTTAAATTCATGAAAAATGGTCCGGTGGCATAGTGACTAGGTCGCCTGATCTTACATTGTAAGATCACAATAAAGAGTATAAACAAACAAACAAACACAAATTATAACTTTTAGTTATTTTTTAGTTCGTCTACAAAATACATAATATGTAACAATTAATATTTTACTTTATTTTTGGTTTTTGACAAAATTACGCTCGCTATTATCGGCGCAATCAGATACCGTCATTTCTGCTACGATAGAAACATTTGCAATTCAATATATCAAAAAAAAAAAATTTACTAATAAATTCTTTTTTATCTTTTTTTTAAGCAAGATGTAAAAGATTCGTGAATAGATTTCAACTCTAAATTTAAAAAAAACATGAAAAACATGTTTCTTTTGGTCTTTTAACCAGGCTTCCCCCTTAAGTCAGTCTAGGCTGTTTTTTTCTGGAAATGCAATAGTTTTTCAATATAACAAAAATAGTATTCATCATAGAATCATTCACTGATTTAAATTTAGGATTGTTCTTAATTTCATAACATAGGTATCTAAATTGACTGTAAATAATGAATAGTTATGCTTTTATTTGTAGGTTAGGTTAGGTTTATTATATTATTATTTTTGAACTTTTAAAATATAATGTTCGTATATAAATATTTTTTTTTCAATGGCCTAATTCATGACATGGTTCTATTTTCATGACATTTATTTATAAAGTTTTTGTTTTAAATTTGATTAAATCAACAACATTGTATAATACTCGTACTTAAATATGGTAATACGAGTATAATTATTGTTGTGTACTGTATTATTTGGATTTAATAAACTGATTACGATTATAATTGGAAATTGGCCCTAATGGTGATCTAATTGATTATAGACATCGGATAGTTTTCATTATAAACAACGAATTATAATTATATGACTTTCCTTATTACAATAACATCATTAATAGTCATAACCTTTATTTTAAAACTATTTAATAACTCTAGAGAGATGCACTTGTGCCTAGAGCTAAAATTTGTTTAGATAAGAAGTACCATTAAGTTTTAGTTGTTTTGATGAAATAGGCAATTTGCAAACCATGACGTCACTGGTTATTAAAATAAGCAGCCATGCGCCACTGTTATTATTAGCTCGGTCAAGCCATGAATGGAAACGATAACATGGTTCAACAGGCTACGCCGCCAGTGTGACAGTTATTTAATGAGCTGCGAAAGCTGTGGTGTAGAGTAATAAAAATAATAATAGCGAATCGTGATGATGATAATACAAGGAAAATCATATGTCGAGGCATAAGGGTACGTAGAAGTTATGTCGACAGCGAAACTGCAAACAAAGCAAAACAGTTCAAAACAAATTAATGCTAACCTAGTACAAAGAGAATTCTTAGCTAATGATGCTCAGAACGATCCAGAATTTCAAGTAACAATATACCTAGTAGTCTTGGTTTAGACATTTGAACACAACTCAATTCATCTATAACTATATAGCAATAACAACACCACACTGAGAAAAATAGAACGATTTAATACATGGAAATACGCACGTTTCAACTAGTATTACGTATATAACTCGGACTGTGGTCCATACGTATGAATAAACATGACGCGTAACGGTGTTCAAGTGATAGTTGTTACCGTGTCGTAATGCTAAAACATAATGTTATCTCCCTTCTAACATAACAGCATGTAGTAGTATGCGTACTGTTATAGTCGGACAAATGACTCATGTTGAAACTATAGTATACTGTTATTTTCGTATTAACCGTAAGGTAAATGTTGATACATATAACCGAGTAATTGAGTTTCATCAAAATTCCTTGTAATTCAACAGAATTACGATTGAAACATCGTCAGATACGATTGAAACAGAATCAATCCAATATTTTTCTCAGTGCATATAGCCAACTTCCTAGGAAAAGCCACCAGCTCAAGACTGAGTAAAGACAAAAGAATTGATACACCTCATTAATGACTATTTACATCTTGGTTTAAGAATGAGATACAACACATTTATTTAAACAATTAAAAAAATTGAATAAATAAAATACCAAGAAAAGGGAAGCAACAAGTAAAGAATTCGGATTTGGAATAAAAACATTTATTTAGTTTAAAAAAAATATATTACACGATATGTTTTCTCACTTCTTCTATACGGCGTGTACGCGTAGTCCTTGGAGGAGTTCTCTTCTAATAAAATCAGGATGTGTATTGAAGATGCTTAAAATATTTATTTATTTCAAATATTGTTCAGGAGCTTTACAGACCCATCGAATTCGTCCTGAATATTAAATCTAGTATGTATATGTCCACAATAGCTCACTTGAATAAGTAAATTAATACCTGCATTAAAAAAATATACGTGATTTTATATTGTTCAAAGAAAAGATTTATTCTTCTTCGATAGGATTTGTTCTTCGAAATTCATTCTAGACTATGATAATTATGACCCTACTCATTTATCGCGAGTTTTAACTGAGATTTAGTGTTAATCAAATTACCTGTTAAGTCATTACTAATCCCACTGAATATTAATGTAGCTGGCGATGATACCGATGATTTCCGAATAGCTTCATTAAAATATGCGCCCATTGTGATTCGTGTGCGTAAAGCCGTATCGTAAGTCATGCGCAGACGCCCTCATAAAAAGAGGAGACAAAAACCGGCGAGGAGGCGGAAGGAGGCCGTATATTGTATTACGATATTCTTGCTGATGTTTCAATAAAATGGGCAAAATAGCTGATCGCGCCGTATATGGATTGCTAAGGAGACCGCTCGGGTCTACCGCGCACAGTGGGTTTTCTAAGAAAATAAACAATAGGATAGGTATGACTTCGAAGATTTAGTTATTTATTTAATTAGAAAACAGACAGCGTCGCTTCAAACAATTTTACCTATGTGACCGTAACAATAAATATAAGGCCGTTTACATGTTTTTTACATTTTACTATGAATGTGCAACAATTTTAATTGTATTTAATTAATTTAAATTATCTGAAATTGGACGATAGGGAGGAGTAGGGATTGAATGGTGATATTTAGTATTGATATACATATACAAAGATACATAAAACACATACATACATAAATTATACATAAATAAATAAATTTTTAATTAATAAATACATAATAAAAAAATACATACATAAATAAATTGTAAAAAAACAATATTATACTATGTGTATAATTCTATTTAATTCTAAAATTGATTTAATGAATTAATGTATACATATGTGTTGAAACCTGATATTTTATAAGTTCATAAGACGATACGTAAGCGCAGTCTGTGCTTGTAATTTAAATGTGCGAAGAACTCTAATCGTTCGAGGTGGAACGAAAAATTACAAGTTTTCCATATGGTATTTTATGTAGGGAAACCATATCTGCAACCGTGCGCCTGTGCTCGAGCGAGTGAAGATGGAATTGTTTCAGTCTGCTATCATATGACTGAAGTCCTAGGTATTGACAAAAGTTAAGATGCCTCGAGAATCTCTTCTGGACTCCGAAACACGAAGATGGATTTACCGCGTGATGTTTGTAGCACCCGAAGTTTCGGCGATATTGCAACCGCGGTTTTTCAGGGTAGACTGGACAACAGCGGTAAATAAAAGTCATAGTTATAAATTCTGCAACTGCTGCAATATATAAAACTATGTTTATACTAACCTTAAAGTAGTCACTGTTTTTCTTTGCAGTTCTTTCCAGAGGAGGAAGTCATTGAATTCGTCGGAAAAAATAGGTCAAGGTATCTATCTAAAGCTCTTTTTCAGAACCCCGCATTTACGTCTTATAAGGCTCAGTCTTAAAATACTTTTAAGAACTTCGTTTCTAATAAGGCACGGAACCCTCGGCGCGTGAGTGAAGCTCACACTTAACCGGTATTTTTTACACGACTGCCCAAAAAATGAGTGTTATGTGTTTAGGATTCATCTGCGTATGTTTTCCGTTTATTAATTCCACCATAACTTCTAAACGCTTAAACCGATTTAGAAGTGTGTGATTATTATGAAGTGCCCCATATGATAATTACTTTTGCTCAAAGATTTTTAATATATTTAGCCCCCAAGATATACAATATTGTACCCAAAGATATAAAAACTAGCCCAAGTTCAAGTACACTTTTAAAAGAAACTGGTGTCCTCGTTGCTCAGTGTTGGCACATCAGTGGGTTTTTAATGAAATAAATGGTTTCTCATGGGTTAGTTCATTTCTAAATGTAAAATTAGCGATTCAACTTTTTCTTCAGTTTATATACCAAAGAGCGGTTTCAATAATTTTCTGATATTCTCTTGACATTATTAACTAACATTTATTATAGGCAATCTCCACTATTTTAAAAAAACAACACCCTTTTTTAAACAAGACTGATTCAATCACGACTATCTTCTTTTTTTTTATGTTGACTTTTTATACATATTATTTTATCTCAACTATTCTTTATCTCACTTATATATTAGGTATTATATTTATATATTGTAATTTATTTTATGTATACAGTTTGTATGTGTATGTTTATATCCTAATATCTACATATGTATGTATATATTTATATCTATATAAATATGCAGTATTTATCCTTTATCTAATATATTATATACAATATTTACTATTTTAATTGGATTACACATACAATGCAGTGTAATGCCTGCTCTAGCACAAGCGTAGCTTAGTGGAGCGGCATTAGATATGTTTAAATACACACCTCTATTTAAATCTTGCTATGGGTTATTTTCTGCGATGTATGAATAGTGTATTTTATGCTTAAGCTTTTATTGTGAATTTCCTAAATAAATAAATAAATTGTTAGAAACGTTATGTCATCCTGAGTATTATAGGGTACCTAATACGTCAAATAAATAATTAGCTAAATGTCCAAATGTCAAAAAAATAGGATAAATATATCGTGTTTAGTATCAAATGAAAAGTCTGATGGAGTAGGTACATTTGGAATATATATATATATATATATATATATATATATATATATATATATATATATATATATATATATATATATATATATATATATATATATATATATATATATATATATATATATATATATATATATATATATATATATATATATATATATATATATATATATATATATATATATATATATATATATATATATATATATATATATATATATATATTTGATAAGGTTTGTAAAGAAATCCGTTTATAGGATGATGTTTTTATTTAAAATAAAATTAGTAAAAGCTACTTAAAAAGTAGCGAAGGAAATCCCAGCTTGTATTGGGAAATGCTTATGTTTGAATGAGATATACTTACGGATGTGCACGACTTTCGACGGTGCAATGTAAGTTTAAAGGTCCTTTTGCAGTCGACTAACGATCACTATTCATCCATATATCTCATAAATAGGGCTTATCCTTATGCAACACAAAATGCCTTCAATTGAGACGAATTAAGCGAAAAAATAAAAAATTAAACTATTGTATATATATATATATATATATATATATATATATATATATATATATATATATATATATATATGTATATATATATATATATATATATATATATATATATATATATATATATATATATATATATATATATATATATATATATATATATATATATATATATATATATATATATATATATATATATATATATATATATATATATATATATATATATATATATATATATATATATATATATATATATATATATTTATATATATATATATATATATATATATATATATATATATATATATATATATATATATATATATATATATATATATATATATATATATATATATATATATATATATATATATATATATATATATGATCAATATTTTAATTTTTGATTTTTTCGCTTAATTCGTCTCAATTGAAGGCATTTTGTGTTGCATAAGGATAAGCCCTATTTATGAGATATATGGATGAATAGTGATCGTTAGTCGACTGCAAAAGGACCTTTAAACTTACATTGCACCGTCGAAAGTCGTGCACATCCGTAAGTATATCTCATTCAAACATAAGCATTTCCCAATACAATCTGGGATTTCCTTCGCTACTTTTTAAGTAGCTTTTACTAATTTTATTTTAAATAAAAACATCATCCTATAAACGGATTTCTTTACAAACCTTATCAAATATAACTATATATATATATATATATATATATATATATATATATATATATATATATATATATATATATATATATATATATATATATATATATATATATATATATATATATATATATATATGTTTCTATATGGGTAAATACTCAAGCTACAAATATTTCATAAAAAACCTTTTTATTACTTGAGTACCGAGGGCAACCGACCAAAGTGCCGCAGCGTCGCAGCGGTGCGCGATCGTTTCAAGATACCTGCCGCAGGGCAATGGCCGAAATTTATTCTAGTACAAAACGTCCTTTTCAGCGCTTTTGAAAACGAAAGCGTGCTTTTCAGCGCGAACACTTTTTTTCTAATACTTCTAAATACAACAGTTCACTTTTTGTAAGGGCAGTCGTGTTTTTGTTCGTTTTATCAGTTGCTAAATAAGTGGTGTATGCGTGTCGCCCACTGTGCGGAGCGGGGCGTGGGCGGACCGGTCCGCGATTCGGGCTCTTGCATACGGCGCTCTAGGGCCGCATATCGTTCGACCAATTAGCTGGCCCCCGTGCGCGATCTATGTCCGATACGGTCAGCTAATCCTCGGATGCATCTTGCCGACTTTTACCACTGTGTAATTAATTGTACCTTTGATCTGGAAATGGGTCTGCGACAACGGGAAATGTTTTATACGCCAGGTAATGCAAATAAACACTCCCATTTCGTTTGTATTCAACTTACATTTAGAAACGATGCGAAGATTAACAATCGGACGGAACCGCCTATCTATTCCAAAGCTGTAATAGCATCGCAGCTACTGTTACTGCTACTCGATATACTATTGAAGAAAAGCGGTGTACTAATCTTATTTATGCGCAATTTCTACACTGACAAAAATCATCATCATCATCATCATCAGCCGGTAGACGTCCAACTGTTGGGCATAGGCCTCCCCCCATAGAATGCCATGACGAGCGGTCTTGAGCAGCCTCCATCCACCTACTTCCTGCGACCTTGGCTACGTCATCGGTACATCTTGTGGAGGTCGTCCGACACTCGTCCGCCGGTTTATGGTCGCCGTTCGAGAACCTTTTTTCAGTTGAAATAGTTGTCAGTTGGGGAAACATTGATGTTCCTTTTGATAAGACAAGCTAAAGAACTATTACGGTAAAACTTGCTGATTATGCTTGAAAAACCTATTGATTATTATTACTTTAAATATCGACTATTATTGTTTTTTTTTATTATTGAACCACACGTATCTTTATTTAAAGTATAATTTCATGTAATGAAGATATTAATAATTGGTAAAGAAACTGTCGTTGTTGGTTCCGCCACGAAGGATTGGCTCTCCTCGTACTATCGAAATCCCTCGTGTTAACACTAGTTACGCCCAAAACTCTGTTATGCGCCGCTTGATGACCACATATAACAGTCGATTCGAAGATATCGACATTTTTTACTTGAATTAACCTAAATTCAGCGAGGCTGTCCTTAGCTCTTTATAGGCGTCTAGGAAGTATTACATAGTGAGTATACAAATTGTTTCAAAACACACAGAGCGAAAATAAAAATAACAAAGAGTATAATTTGAATACCTATATCCTATCCTACATATATCCCATCCCTCTCCTTTCCTATCCTTGCAATAGTTCAATTGTAATTTGATTTAATTTAATTTAGTGCAATGCAACTTTTGATTTACCGTATAAGAAAATAATGTAGGAAACAATTAATCGGCCAGCGAAACACTGTATTAGAATAATTAGTAATAATTAATGAAGCGCTGTATGTTTCCCGAAAATAAAATAAATAGAAATAAATAAATAAAATTGTACGACAATGAAAATGACGCATTCTACAGTATGTACTTTTTGGAAATAATAAAATATGTCTATGACTATGATTATGACTATGACTAAATAATATATTATAATATAATAGACACAATTTTAATTAAATAAAATCCGACTCTAAAATTGTTTATAAGTGCAGCAGCCATGTCGTGGTGATATTTACAACAGGCTATCATAATTGAATGCGTATACATTTTTTTTGTCTGCTGTTAACTGTTGAGGAATTCCCCCGTTAGATGCCAACACTGGGTGCCGCAGTTTTGTCTTGATGAAACTAAGAACGGGTTGTCGTAATTGAATGAGTATACAAAATGTCGTGTCTGTGCTGTTGACCGTTAAGGAGTTCCCTCGTCGGGAGCTAACCCAGGGTGTAGAATCAGGTCGAGCTTACCATATAAAAATGCATTGTCATCGGAATTGAACCAACATGTATTATTTTTACTTCATATGATAATATTTGAGGAGTTCCCTTAATTCTTCATGGATCCATCATCAGAACAGGATTTTGATAAAAATGGAACCAATCTGTAAGTATATCCTTTCAAATAAAATAAAGAATTTTCCAAATCGGTTCATAAATGGCAGAGTTCTAAGATAACAAACCTCCTCCTTTTTTAAGTCGTTTAATAAGGTTAGCAACGCGTCGTATAAATGCATCCGTCAATTGAAAATTGTCCGTGCGGCGAGCGCGACGTGTCAGGAGCGTTGGTCACGTGCGACGCGGCGGAAGCGTGCGATGCGGATGTGAAGAGACGATTAATCGTCGCTTAATTATCGTCTTGTCCGCCTCGCAATCGGTAATTTTCGGGCGTCCGTCCGGAGTTTGCCGACCTAAGCCAAACAGGAAGCGGATGCGACACAGTTAGGCGCCGCAGCGGCCGTTGTCGCGTATTACTACAGTTCGAGCGTGATCGAATTGTTGTCGATGTAATCTCTAGTTATTAATAAAGCGAAATTTTTGATTGAGTGATTTCTTATCTTAAATAGTCTATGAAACTATATATATGAAACTATATAGTCAATGAAACTGAAAAAATATAATGGTGTGCCTAGTGACCGTACATCATAATAAACTATCTTTTATGGATCTTCACTGGAAATATATTTTAAATAATATAAAATCGAAGACTATCGCGGTTGTTTGACATTATAAATAGGATAGAAACGAATTTACCTCGTGAAATTTGTAGCACCCGACGTTTCGGTGACGTTGCAGCCGCCGTTGTCCAGGGTAGACTGAAAGAACTGTCAATCCGTTGTTTTGCGGATAGGCCGCATACTGCTGCCGCCACTGCGTAGGTTATAACAGTGGCGGGGGGCCGGGCTGGGAGCGCGCAAATTTCGAAAATCCGTCTTGCACACAACACTCACTGTATCCTGTCTTACGTCCTTGCGTTCGGCGTTCGGCGGCGGGAATATTTTAAGAGAAGCGTTCCACCCAGAAGAGAGTTTGTAACCGTCGTTTCTATTGAAGTTCGGGGTTCTTCTCATTTCAATGGCTTCCCGGATCATGCGAGGAAAATAGAATTGTTCCTTGGATAGCACAATGGGATTGTGAAACTGCATCCAGTGACTATGTACTTCCACTATCCATTATATGTTCGCAGATCGCCGACTTTTCTCGCTGAACGTTTTTAACAGCTCGGATGTGTTCTGTCAGTCGCGTGGCTATGGGTCGTTTCGTTTGTCCAACGTAGGCTAAGCCGCAGCTGCATTCGTCATTTTTTACACACCTGGGGTTTGCAGTGGTATTACATCCTTTACAGGCCTCAAATCAAGCTATATTTTGGGTCGGCTTGAAGATCGTTTTTATATCGAATCTGTTTCTTACTTATTCGATCTGTCACGCCCTTGACCTATGGTAAGAATTCTCTTGATCTGCTCGGTTTCTGAGTTTCGTCTGTATTAAATCATATGTATTGTATTTTAAATATATAGTTGGCTTTTGGGTTTTCGTGTAATTAGCCATATTTAAGAAGATTCCGAACTTCAAAACTCCGAAGCGGCTGATAATTGAGGTAGTTCAAAGTTCAGTTTATTTAGTTCCAAAAACCCTGCAAGGGTTACAATTAATAAATATTTGTAATTCTTATTTTAACCATATATCTGCCAAAAAGAAATGTAATCACATTATAAATCTGACTGCCAATAAACTATACAAAATTACCCATTACATTGTCTAAATATTAACGAGATTTAAAATGAGAATTAAAAAATGTTTAAAACAGAAATACCAAATCCACGAAAAGTTTACAAAAAAATAAAATGCATAGATTATAAAGAAAAGTCAATTAAATAATGTTGCAGACATAATAATAATAAAAATACTAACAATAATCAAACAGTAAAAAAATAAAAGCAGTATTCCTGAAAAAATAAAAGTTGTAGTAGTCATAAATATTGTAGATAAATAGATCTCTCTGATGGTAAATACGTTTTTGTTATTGGAGAGGTGGGCCCAGTGCCCATACATTTTTGTCCATTGTCATTTATTGCGAAAAAAATACTTTTTTTTGTTTTTCTCACAAACGAGGATGGGCGTTTTGGTACCCATGTCCAAACAAGATGAGTCATACATCGTTAGATAGCTCTATTCAAGTGAATAAAAACATACTATGACGACAAACCCATATAAGTTATCCGTTTTGAAATATACTCTTCTGAAGATACTGGATTTTTAACTCGAAATGGATTTAAAAAATATATATCTCCGATTCAGCTTACCCGACATTGCTACTAGCACAGATTTTAAGATAAAAAAATAACTAATTAATGATGAAAATCACACCAAAATCGGTCGTTTTAAAGTTAGGTGGATCTATCTATGTAATAAAAAAACAATACTCGATTGATATATCATATTCCAGCAAGGTTTTTATTATTATTACTATTAAACCTGAGTGTAAGTAAGTAGATGATTAGTAACGCAGGAACCGGTATTGTTTCCTCCCCCGCTCCCTGGCGCGGGAGGCGGGCATGCTGAGGCGCTTGCGCAGGTTGCCTTGCCAGTCACTCGCTGATATTAAGCACAGTATACCAGATAGTACCTTCTCTTAGATCATATGTAATTGAAATCGAAGCAAGTGACGGAGGCTTCCACAATTCGTAATATGATTACTGGTATTCTTATTGAAGCATCGTCCCGGCCACATTTACAGTGCCTTGGCGACGCAGATGCTATTATGCTACTGATTTGTTCTGAGAATACCATATGGCGTCGACTCGTAAATCTCCACAAAAAAGTAATAGTAAGAACGGACACAAACTGGGCCCACAGCGCGTCACAGCCCACAGCGTCGTAGCTATGGGCCTAAGGACGCGACATGAGTTACCCCTGGCACCACTTCCGTCGCACCCTCTTCCCGCATTGCCTTGTAGCTCTTGAGTGAACTTACTGGGTGTTATTATACTATGTATTAAGTAAGTGACCACGTTGTCTCGTTTCCCATTGTTCACGTCGACGTTAGACTAGCATTATCTTGGAATCTGTTACCCGTACCTTTAATAAATAATTCGTGATAATAATTTATATACATTATTTTTATATTAATTTTACCAAAATGGATAAAAATTACATACATTGACAAACTTAAACAGAAAGTGACAAAAAACGCATCAAAAATAAATCAATTTCAAGGTGGAATTACTCCGATCGGACAGTGTATTGTGACTAGCGCAAAGGTTATTCTTATTTTACACAAAAATACCTTTTCAGCGATATATCATTCATTTCGATTGGTGCTTGGGAGCTAATAGGCCCTTGCTGAGTTGGCTACGAAGACCCATTCTGTACAGGGTTGGTCACACTTACGGGTCAAGACCTATCCGGCGGCCTCCACGCATAAAGTGCGAGCCCAGGCAGTACTCTGGCCTTAGGCCTAGTTTCCCATAGGAATCAACCTTCTGGCGCTCCTGGACGGTCTGCGCACCGTGCGACGTAAGCCAATCGACTGTGCACTCGGGGGAGTCTGGAAGCAGTACTGATTCCTATAGAGCGGGGGTGGTTGCGGACCTTACGGTGACTGCTCTTGAAACGACCAGCGGCTTACCCGATCCTAAGTGGAACAGCCGGGCATAGAATGCGGTATATACGGTTTACACCGTTTCACCGCTTTGTAAGGGAGAGGAGCGACCTCGAACTCGTAACCAATCGAGAGACCGGAGTAATCTGGTCGCAATTGAAAGTAAGGGCGTGAGTGTAAGCCCGTTGGGTGACACACCTAGTTATCTCGCGGTTAATGCGTTGGCCTCTTACGGTCATGTGGCGGAGCTTGACGGTGGACTGTTTTGTCCAAGTCTTCTGCGTTCACTTCACGGGAGATAGAACGACTAATTGGTAAAACTTCCTTAGGTGACGGGTTCGCCCGTTGTAGTTGACAACTCTATTTGGAGCCGGTACCAGGTTTCATACATTTGTGCCTATCCCTGCTTATTTGCTCGTACTGATTCACCCCCTTTAAGAATGCTGGTAACTAAAAACTCACGGTTTATAACTAAATTTATGGTATAAGGGAGTTCAGCTTTGTGAGTAAGATCGGCGTGTCTCGTCACGTCCAGCAATCAATGCATAATATCGCCGCGTGCAAACGGCCGTCCGGTCTGCAGCGCGCGCGTGGTGCGCGTGCAGCGCGCACGGCGCACGTGCCCGCCGCCGCCGAATCGGGAGGAAGTGGCCCGTTTCGGAAAGCGCGCGCGCTCTGAATGCCGCGCTTCTTCCTTGCGCGGCTGCGGTCCCGTTAGCGTGCGCGCGCGTCTCCTTTTTCGGACGCGCGAGAT
Source organism: Micropterix aruncella (assembly GCA_944548615.1). Classification (NCBI taxonomy): domain Eukaryota; kingdom Metazoa; phylum Arthropoda; class Insecta; order Lepidoptera; family Micropterigidae; genus Micropterix; species Micropterix aruncella. Next base: position 24,124,821 of record OX155957.1, read on the forward strand.
GTGGACCTGCGTGGGCTGCTCGAGTCCTTAGAGGCTGCGCGGTCGACGCCACTGCATACGTCATCACGCAGTGACGTCATCGTCGATGTAAACAATAAACGAGTAATTTATGAGGACAGAGCGAATTTTATTATCCACTGTGTGAATAGGCAATATTTTATCACAAAATGTACGCCAATGATGTTCAGCAGGTTGATCCCTTCTGGTATAAATAAAATCTTCCATTAAATTTTATGGAAGATTGCATCCATTCAATACTGGGTGAGTTTTTTGTTACCGGACTCCTTGAAGGGGGTGAATCAGTACGAGCAGGTAAACAATTTTTAATAAAAATAAATCAAAAATGCATTTTTGACTTTTGAATAGTATAAAAAGCGTTGAACACCTTGCGTAGGTAAATTATCGCTAATAAACAATATTAGCGACATTTTTACTTCCGCTAGATGGCGCAGCGTGTTCAACGCTTCTTAAACTTTTTTTCAATATACAAATTTGATTTAAAAATACAAAACATTTGCCTAAAAAAAAAAACCTATATTTTTTAATCAAATGTTGCTTATCCGCTCGCACTGGTAAACCATCTTCAATGATGCCGATAACTAAAAACTCACGGGGTAGAATTAGACCCAATGAGATGATCGAATCCTCCAGCAAGTCTCTCTCGAATCCTCCATCAAGTCTCTCTCTCTCTCGAATCCTCCAGCAAGTCTCTCTCTCTCAAATCCTCCAGCAAGTCTCTCTACAGGTGAGTTTTTAATTAGTGACATCCTTAAAGTTAGTGAATCAGTACGAGCAAAGAAGCAACTTTGATAAAAAAAAATGGAAAACCCTTGAAAAAAATGAAGAGTTTTTTTTTTAAATTTGAAAATGTTTATGTTTTGAAAAATACTATAAAAAGATGTGAACGCGTTGCGCCATCTAGCGGTAGGTCAGATATCGCGAATATTGTTTATTCGCGATATTTTACCTATTGCTAGATGGCGCAGCGCGCTCAACGGTTGTCACTTTTACTTATCAGTAATATTTTTAAAATTTATCAAAAAAAAATATTTTTTTTTCCAAATATATCAAAAGTAGCTCGTTTGCTCGTACTGATTCACCCACTTCGAGGATGTCACTAATTAAAAACTCACCCTGTATATATAAATGCGATAGATAATACCGATAATTAAATGTTATTATTGTTATCATTGCTTAAATTAATGGTTTTTTATAATCAACGAGTCTTAGATTTTAAAAAAAACATCAATTATCAGTGTTATTATAGACGGCCAAATATATTAGTTTCGCCGGATAATGCTATCAGCGCAACCAGCATGTCGCCGGCGCAGAAGTGTTGCCAAAATGCACTATGACGTTGATCAATATAATACCATATCTAATCAATGCTTTCGCATAAGGAGCTTTACTTGATTTGATAGATCTATTTTTTTAAATGTGATGTCAACTAACGAATTTTAGCGACTATGACTATGATAGCTTTTTTTTATAGCGTCTTCAAAGAGCTTATCAGAAACGTGTAAACCTACGATATGTTTACACTTCAATGTCAATTGAAATTCAAAATGTGGTAAACATAGACTATTATGATACTCCATCATTGTAAAGTCATTTTCAGTTAGTAAGTTATGTACTTTCATCCAAATTAGTCATATTTTGAATTATGAAGACATTGAACCGCAGGAAATTCGGTTGAATTCTCGATCCTCTTAGAAGTCTAACTAGTAATTAAGTCTACAGCCAGACGGTGACTTGTAACGGAGGAAACTTTCATGAACTTTAACTTAAACTCGGCTCATCTCACGCATCAGTGGACTTCCTTAAAGAGCGTGGGCTGTGACTAGTTGGCTTTTCACAGTCCTTATACGCGAAACCATCATTTATTTGACACTGTCGAGAAAGGTGTTAAATGGTGTAACGTATTTTAAATTTCTGCTCCGTAACGCGATATAAATTTGCGGCGCATTTTATTTTATTTTACTTTAAAACATCGGAATGCTTTCCTAACAGGCGCTCGTGCTACAATGATTGTTTTTCCTTATACTTTCCCAGTAGAGAGAAATTATTGTGAGCGCAATAATACCTTCGGTAGATTGTTACAAGTCCGTTTGAAATTTAGTAATCTTATAGTGTTCATAAATAGAATTGTGAAAATATACGTCAGCTGATTGCCCGTTGGGGAAAAGATCGTCAGTCGGACGATTGAAAATTCCGCGCGTCGTAGAGATCAGGGTTGTTGCGAATATCAGCATCAGCGGATTATCAGTATTGGTTTCAATATCAGCATCTGCATCAGCATCCGCATTAATCAATGCTGATATTCTGCTCGTGACATGACCTTGAAGGGCGAGGCTTAGCTCTATCCGCATGCGCATGCTGTCATATCCGCCGGCAAATGTTTCTCGGCAATTGTATATTATTTTTTTATGTTAGGTAATGATACTTTACCTATTCATAATGTAAGAAGATTGTTTTTGATAATTAAAAGTCATAGAAGTATTCAAATTCAAATTCAAATTCTTTATTTTACAAAAAATCATAGTATTAGTTACAAATGAATTAAACCTAACCTAACTGGATCGCACGAGACGTCCGCACTAAGGTAGGCTCAGAATCGTATAATTAAGTACTGCCTAATGCTAAATAAAAAAATACGTTGAAGAATGCCGTGAAAAATAGAATCAAGTAAAGTAAAATTTTAGTAAAAAATAAAATTTCAAATTATCTAAAAAGGTATGTGATAATAATAATAATAATATAGAATAATCATAAATAATAATAATAATCAGAAATATATGGTAGGTTAATAATATTGTGTTAGGAATGTTAAGTTAGTTAGGGGTTAGTCTTTTTTTGTTTATATTTATTTTTATATTAATACCTTGAGTATAAATGCCGGGTATATCCTTAGTTTTATTAAACAACGACGGTGCCAAGTAAAGAAAATGTCTCTGTGCATGGGTACTATTCAGTTTGGGCACTATGTGGTTACTATTAGTTATCGCTCGTGTAATAATTTTATGGGTTGTGTGCTGGTGCAATTCTTTATGTGTGTGATAATACTCATTATCGTTTTAGCAGATGTTTGCCGTACGTCAAGAACAGAGAACTCACGAAAAAGTTGCTCAGACGGGTATCCCAACGGTTTTTTGTTGACAACTCTTAACAGCGCCTTCTGAGCTTTAACAAGTGGATCGAGGTGTGATAGTGCTGCACCGCCCCAACCAAGAATCCCATATGATATAATGCTGTGAGCAAGTGCGTAATAGACAACTTTTAGTAATGGTTTCGACATTACGTTACGTAGAAATTTAAATGGATGAATGAGTTTGCGAATTTTAGCCGCTGTGTTGTAGATATGGTAAGACCAGGTCAATCTATCGTCCAAAGTCAAGCCTAGGTATTTAATCGTGCTCACCTTGTCTAGATTAGAACAAGCACAGATAGTTGATGGACTGTCCTTACATGTGTGTACTATGAGGGATAGTCCAGCTGTTTGTTGCATTCCCTTGCTTGTTTTGGAAAACGTCATATATTTTGTTTTTTCTACATTTAGAGATAAAAGTTTACAATCAAGCCATTCTTTTATCCGTTTGAGACCCATTTGACAGTTTTCAAACACTCCCTGCCAGGATCTGTCTCTGAAAACTAGGGCAGTGTCATCTGCAAACAAGATGGCTTTCCCCTTGCACAGAGGAATCGATGATAGTCCATTTATATAAATAAGGAATAGAATTGGACCTAGTACGCTACCTTGAGGTACTCCAAATTTGATTCCTGATCTCGAACTAGACGTATCCCTTAGTTGAGTGACTTGAGATCTACCACAGAGGTAATCCTCAAACCATCGCAAAGACGTACCGTGAATGCCTATTAATTGAAGTATCAAATGCTTTAGCCAGATCTAAGAATACTGTTACACATTTTTCTCCATCGTCTAATGCCTTAACTATTTCTCCAGTGACGGCTGCAATCGCGTCTTGGGTGCCTCTCGCTGATCGGAATCCAAACTGCATAGGCGTAAGGACGTCGTTGTCCTCAAGGAATGCTAACAGACGTTGCTTGACTACGTTTTCAAAGATTTTAGATAGGCAATTTAGAAGACTAATAGGACGATAGCAACCACAATCGTCCCTGGCACCACCTTTGAATATTGGACAGATAACAGCTTGATTCAAATGTGCAGGAAAACATCCAGTTGAGAGGCTTAGGTTAACTAAGTGACAGATTGGTATAACTAAAACTCTCTTATTGGCCTTTATAATCTGGGAGGTAATACAGTCGGTACCTCTAGATTTAGTGGATTTCATGTTCATTATTATTTTAGTAATTTCATCTACAGTAGCGATTGATAGGGATAACTGTCGTGTTAAAGTTGTATTTGTGTTTATCAAAAAATCTGACAGGTCCGATTCACTGACTTTATTGTCAGTTAGTATTCTATTTGCCAAAGTTTCACCTATTCCCGAAAAATAATCATTAAAATAATCAGCTAATTATAGCTAACTTTTCATTTAAAATACCCACTAATAGTATACCTTTTAATTACGATTCCATAGTTGGATATATTTTATTTAAGTAATTCATTAAAATCAGCATCAGCATCAGCTGATATTTATATCAAAATATCAGCATCAGCATTTGCTGATATTAAAAAAACCTGCATCAGCAACAACCCTGGTAGAGATATTATATAAGCGCAACTATACATTCTCGCTTCGGCTGATTGTCTTTCCCCCACAATAAATGCAGCTGACTGTCATTTTCTATCCATGTCCAAAACCATGGGAAAAAAAAACAATCGGCCTAAAATAATTTTATTTCCTTTATTTTTTTTACAATTTCACACGTCCAGGTGATGTGTATCTCACGTCTTTAATTCTTTGGAAAAAACAGGTTGTCTAAAATGTTTAAAAAAAACTTTTTTTTACATGTTCCACGTGGTTCCACGTGCTCGCCAGCTGATCTTTACTTTCGTGGTCAATCAAAGCTTATTTATAAGTATAGTTAAAAAACTAACGGCATAAAAACACTACTCAGGATAGACCCCTACCTCCCGGACTGTAAAAAAAACAGGACCAGCAAACCTATTGCCATTCCATGCGCTGTCAGCTAACTGTCAGTCGCCCGTGTGACGCAGCGCGGCGCCTTGCTCGGGTGCCTGATTGTGTCTTCTTGGCAATCCGTTTGTTTATTTGTTCAAGAGCCGCATAATTTTCACGGAAAGTTTAATTGCGTTCCTATAGCGCTGCTTAAAAAGCGACGAACGGCTCAGTCCAATCTGCGAGTAAAATATATACCGCCATTGTTACGTGGGATGCTTTGACTTTATAATCGAGACCCTTTTGTTTTAAGTGGCGTTGTTGGTATCCCGTGAACGGATTTCCGTTCCGGGTGTCAGTTAGTAGAAATATTCCCTTTAAATATAGCGGAGTTTATACTCGTTGTTGAAGTCGGAAATTATTTAACATCCTTCAACGGGTTACTGCTGTCTTCACGAATATTACACCAAACACACAAACGATAATTTTTTAGGCTAATTTTGAATGTTCCACGATTTTATAAATAATGTATTTATTTATTACAATAAAAACATTTTTTTTGCAAAATTATTCAATATAATTAATAGATTTTGATAAAAAGAAAAAGTAAATATAATAATATTTTTGTAGTTTTTGCGAGGCAGATTAGATTTGATTATTGTGAATTTTATCACCTTATTAAATTTATGTCTATCTGGGGTGATAGTATTTAAACATAGTCACGTCACTTTTTTATTTTTTTCTGAACGATCCTTCAGTCCTTAAAACTAAAGAGATGTATTTAAATTATCGTTAAATAATTTAAATTGTTAATAATATTAATAATAATATATGTATTTTACATATATTATAATTAGAATAATATAATATTATATATAATAATAATAATAATATTATTATTATTAAAAATTTAATAATTTAGATGTATTTAAATTATTTAAGTATCTATTTATTATAAGGTACCTATGTAGGTAATTATCCTTTTATGCTTTTATTATTGCCGCTTTACTAACTAACATTAGATGTCTTATTCTTCAAATAGCCAGTGAATGAAAGAGGAAAGTTTTTGCCATTTGTTTTGATAGTACCTATACTTATTGTAAATGGTTAATTTGATAACTCCGATAAATAAATAAAAAATTAAAAAATGTCTGATTTTTTTTTGACTACAAGCTCACTGCATCGATATCACTGCTGCAATCACTGCCAAGCATACTGTCAAAAAAGATAAGGAATTGTTTATTTCAAAAGTCTACTCACGAAATATGCAAACAATGCTGCAACTTGGTAGCAATATCTGTCTATATTTAATAATCGGGTAGAGTTTTGGCGCAACTAGTCAATATGTAGGTTAGTCGACCTCAAGCGTGCTCTGCGATTTTTTTTAAACAGGGCACCGTAAACAGATTGCTGAAAACGTATTTGAATTATGCAATTTGAACCCTACATTCCTGTAAGCCATCATAACGGGTGAATAAACAAGGGTTTATGTGTCTGTCACGCAAACCGGCCACAAGCCTCGGAATCGCGATTCGATATCGAGCCGAATCCGATAAAACAACGTCAATGACGAAAACCCTGAGCTGCATAGGTAGAAACAGAAAAAAAAATAGTATATGTGTAATAAAAATTTTGGATTTTGCGCCATCGACACGACACGTATTACAGGATTTTTTACCAAAAACTCAATGAATGCTTAAATTACTTTTTCGTAGAGGACGTAAACGAACTTCAGTTTGGATTAATAATTGGTCCATTGAAGCTATGAAACAAAATTCGCAGGTTCAAAATTCGCCCAGGGCTATATCGAAAAATGTGCATAAGTCATGTTCGACGATTGTATTATTCTTTAACGTAAATATATCGCTTCAAATGAGGGTCTTTTTTAATTGTGAAAAAATAAATTTGAACGATTAAGCAAATCTTTTTTTGAACGATTCTCGGTATTCATTTAACAGAGCAATATATACGTAGGTATATAGTATCAATGGCAAACGTCAATTATGATTCGTCAACACGATGATAGTGCATTTTTTCCAGATATCTTTTCATGAGTTTTTTACTTAATTTATAGTTAGAAAAAAATGAACCATTTGTATATAAAGTGGTGCACATGCATTATACTTTAATTTCATGCTGCCTTTACGATCGTTTCTGAGTATTGTCCCATATTTAAAAAAATAAAAGGAAATTCAACAATGACGCCTCTTAGCCATTTTTGACATAAGTTTTCTTCGCTGTTAACCACATAATGCAGGCCTGTCTGCTGTTACCTTTGTAGCTGTCTTACGATTTCCGAATATTCTATGGATTGGTGACAATGCATTGGGACGCCAATTTGACGCGTGACAACTGTTTGTATCATCGCAATTACATCAATGCTGCCCAGTAGGGTGCCGACACACTCCAACATTTCGGGATTATTGATTGTTAAAGACTCAACTACTGGTCTCATTATAAAAAACTTTTCAAACCGAAAGAAAGAAAAGAAAACTTTTTTAGTTTACGAAAGAAAAGTTTTCAAGTTTTCCATTATTCCAGGATTCAAACAGACACTAAAGAACTGGCTCAAAAATAAATGTTATTACAGCGTGAATGACTTTTAACGATAATGATAAATAAATATTATAATATATTCTTATTGTTATTCTCATACATTTTAAACTTTAAATATTTGTATTTTATTCTGAATCCAAATCTGACAAACCGTAGATAGTCTAATAATTCTACGATTACATTTTAATTTTAACACAAACTGATATTTTACTCAACCCATAAGCACTCACATATGATTTTTTAACATTACCACTGATATACCATAGGTCTCAGTGCCTCCCAAAGATAAAACTGGATAAAAATAGACATATTATTTTTCTTTTCATACAATATACAACTCGCGGAACACTAAACAACTCGAAGCTACCTAAGCGTACAAACAGTCCAATACATCGCACTCCTCCCCTCAAAGATTATTACTACAATTATGATCTCAATATTACATTGTTTCAATTAACCTTTGAGGTGGTTTTTATATTTATTTTTGGTCTTTACCATATCTCGAAAATGACAAGTGGTATGGCGAAATTTCTGGAACTGTCACTGTCGGTGTTCAGTTGTCAAAGTTGTATTCGTGTCTGTTGGATTATGCCTTATTCCTATGTTTTTAGACCCGGAGTCGTTCTCTCCTGGTGGAGCTATCCTCGTCGCCAGCTATTATATATCCGACTTATATTCCATATATAATCCAATCGGATCACGCCGTGCTTTCGGATCACACCGTGCTTTCGGATCACGCCGTAGATCCGAAAGCACATTTTATTTGACATAACCAATTCGTTTTGCGGTCATTATTTTCGGGCCCCGTCTAAACTGCGCAATATTTAAAAGAATACAATGGAACAAAAGGCGCCATGAACCCCTTAAATGTAATAGAAGTATAAAATGGTTCACCATTATTAATATGACGTTATATACAGTGCGAGATTAGCGCATATCAAGTAGTCATGCAGATATCCGCAGATAACTTGACATGGTGGAGATATCCGCCGTGTTTTAGTTTAATCTTGCTCACGCGTGTACCGTCGACATAGGAAATCCGGAAATATAGATATTGTTGATCAAAGACTATCATCCAGACAACATAAATATTGGATTCAATTTAATTCAATTTATTACGATAAAATCTTAACAGATTGTTGATACTTAGTTCTCGAGTTCTGCTCGAGATCTCGAGATCCCTCGAGTTCTACCCGTGAGGCCTTATCGCTAAATAGGAACAATCTACGCATACTGGTGAGGGCGCTCACGGGGCATTATGGCCTCAACAAACACATGTACAACCTCAAGCTCCGGGACACAAAAATGTGCAGGTTCTGTAAGACCACAATGCTCCGTGAGCAGGGCGCTCACGGCGAGTAAGGGCGACTGGTATGCGTAGATTGTTCCTATTTAGCGATAAGGCCTCACGGGTCGTAATAAATAGGTAACTAAAATATTAAGAAATATATCAGTCAAAATATTAAAAAAATCAGTATAATTTTACGCCGCTGACTGCGCACGGCTCGGCAAATTTGGCTCTGCGGCTCGGCGAGCTGCATATCGTTTGAGCACGATTCGAAGCGTAATCTGGGCCCCACTCCACAATCGTCCCGTTTAGCTTTGGAAATAATATGCACACCGTGTCCCTCCGCGCGTTTCGCATTTTACGAAGTCGCGCCGCCTGTCGGCGGGCGGCTTCCGTCGCGCGAGATCGCGCCATTAGTTCATTCCTCGAGTGACACAATGGAAATTAAGCCAATTACAATACAAAAATCCCCCGGGCAGGAAGGAGCCGTTCGTCTTAATGACGACGTCGGAAGAAGGCACCGCGACCGCCCGCCGGCGCGTGGATTCGTTCAGATCAAACGATGCGACGGATCGGAGTTCAAAGAAGACGTGAAAATCTAGCACATCGTACCACGCATAAAAGAAATCGGTTGTGTCACCCCAAGACTTTCCCGGCAAACAGACCCCACGTGCCAAACACCTCAAACTGCCCCCCCACTGCACCCCCCCTCCCTCTTTACCTCTGCAACTCCCCCCTCCAGCCGACAGTGATTGTGTCGTGACTATGATAGCAAAAGTGGCATAGTTTAGTATTTTGTAGTATTTCCGTGGTAATGAAATGGGATTTTTCCAAAAATGATGTAGTATTTTCATAAACCCAGGAGGCCAAAAAGCTAAAAGGTGGTTGCGGTAGTTACCAGATCCGCGCGTAGCCATTTCGGCCGGCCTCCATATATATTATATAAATATATGATACACAAGACTAACAAGATTAATTATTAGGTAACGAGAGATAATTACATTAAAAAATATATTATGGTAGCGCGAGGATTTGGTTTTGGAATAAAAAAGGGCAGTGAACTGTATTTTGCGGTACTTTGGAATAGAAAAGTTTGGAAAAAATGGGATCTCCGTTTGCAGCTTCGTAAATCAGTTTCTCAAGTCACTCTTCACAGCGCGGCGATAATTTAATTATTGTCAAATATATATATTTCACGAGCACTATTTTCGTATGCGGGTTTTACAAAAGCGGGTTACAGCGCGGGTCTGCGGCGGCGGACGTCTCGCGGGCGGTATCGAAGCGAACACTCGTGATAGACTGACTCGCCGGCGATGTTCTGCTTCTTCTTTCCTTCAGTTAACGAGAAGGGATAGGAAAAGGAGATAGCACTATCGGAATGAGAATTTAAAAACCAATTCAGTAAATCGCGCAGGCATTTTTAATATCGATACACCAGCCGTTTTACTAAATGCGATATTTATATATATTTAAATCTGGCGTATCCATATTGTTAGTATTTATATATAAAATTGAACAGAAATGTGCGGCGTCGTTTTTGCGTGCGTAAGCTGGCTTCCGATATATAAAATACGGCGGCATTTTTAAATATGCGTCGCTTGTATACGAGATATTCTAACTAAAAATTCAGAGAGTGATTTCGGTCCAACAAAGCATCTGTGAACCGAATTTTAAGTCTCTACCTGCAATAAATCGAGTTTAAAGTATGACTAGCGCGCCCTCTGGTAGACCGATTTCAACCACAATCTGTTCCACCCAACTCAAAAAGATTTTTTCTCCTCCAGAAAAGAGCGGTACGCAGTTTATATAGAGTCTCACCAAGAAGTTCTTGTAAGCCGCTATTTGTAAAATCAGGAATAATGACTCCATTTTCTTCTTACATCTACCAAAATATTATGTACGCTCGTAGACACCTAACAGAAGCCCTGGTGAATAGTGATTTTCATCATAACGATACGAGGAATAAATCCAATCTCCACATAAACCGACAGCGACTTAGCAAAGTGCGATACAGTTTTATTCACCAAAATTTGTCCTTCTATAATACAATTGCAGAGCAAATGAAAAGCCTTGGAGAGGTCCAATTTAAAAAGATAATTATACATAATTTGGTAAGAAACCCAATTTATGATATAAGGGAGTTTGAAAATAGGCATATTGCTGGATTGACAATAAAATATATATTTTTTGATTATTCTACATAGAATTTGCATTTCTATTTTTAATATATTATTCTCCCTGACTCTTAAATCACATTAGTATATAATATTACAGCGATGACAACTATCACGATAGTTATGTTTTTAATAATTAAATTTTTAGCATTTAATTTTGTGACGCATCCAAGTGTAGGAATACCTATCTACTGGAGTAGTTGATTGTATTGTATTGTATTGTTCAACTCTTGCCATGACTGAATGATGCCTGTATTCCGAATTTCAATCGGATGAAGCGTTTAGGCACTATCGTCGAGGAATACACACACACACATACTGTCACACAGACTCACAGGCAGATTTCAGTCTGGAATGGTCCTAATCTTCTCAGGAGGGTGTCAAAATAGATATTTCCGTATTTACCCGATTTTTTAGCGTGTTGACGAGTACAAGCCGGTGTGACTATGTCGGTATCCACAGTAAAGGTGTTGACGTGAATACTTTTCAAAATCGAATGCCTGACGTTTCTGTCTAATGTGCAATCAACTAAACATGGTCAACCACAGAACAGTAAGATTTAATGTGCTTCATATTTTCTTCCACCAATAGATGAAGAAGGTGTTTCTTGTTACTCCAAACAGCAGAAGGCAATCGCTTTTCGATGCATACTTCATTTTCGATGCATACTGTAGAAACTATGTCACATGTTTTATAATTCATTTGCTCCGCCAGAAAGCAAAACCGCGCGTTGTATTGCCACTGCGCGTGAAATCATGGAGCCAGATAAATTGTCACGTAAAACGCCGTATAACCGCCTAACGGGCTTGTAACAGCTGATTCATACTTCACATCAAAACCGCCTTTTAATACGGAGATAACTCGTAAGTTGATACCACCACCTCACACCGAACAACCTGGAGTCTTGTGAGGGGTGGTCCCTCACAGTGGTGACCCCGACGTGATATGAACACGCAACCTTCTGATCCTCCTCATCATTCCTCCGTCGCGCAACCCTCGCGTCTCGATAAAGTAATTCGCGCATCTATACACTCACGTCAACGTAAACTATTCGGCAAGCGTTATAACTGGCAATATTCAAACCTTCGATAAATAAATTCTTTCTTCTTCACATTAAAACCGCCTTTCAATACGGAGATAACTAATAAGTTGATACCACCACCTCACACCGAACAACCTGAAGTCTTGTGAGGGGTGGTCCCTCACAGGCTTGAATACGTTGACCCGCCCTATATTATCTATTAAATCCTCAGTTATTGTATAGAAAAGTGATATGTTGCCGATATCTTGGTGTATCGATTTGCAGCTGCAATACGATGGGTACATTGGCTTTCCGTACACGACATGTGCTGTTAAAAGAATATGTATTTGCATGCAATATAGAATATTTCACTCAAATATGATCATATATACATACCGATGATGTAAGACGAATAAAAATTATTCAATCCATGCTCCAAGAAAATGTTACCCCATGCTCTTTTTACAGCAAGGGCATTTCGTTTCCTCGAGCCGCGCGCGCCGTCATCGTTAAAATAGTGAGATGAACCATTTCAACTATGCGGACTCCTTTTGATATTTTAATGAAGATAATATGAAACTAAAGTGCAGTACTTCCGGTGTTAAGGCGACATGATACCTGGAAACAACCATATATTTAAAAAAATCGTTTTGTTTTTTGAAAAATATAAGCATTCATTAATTTTTTTTTTAAGTAAATCCCTCGATAAGGAACCAATTTAAAATTTGGACTCATAAAAGTTGCTCTTTGCCTTGGACATTAAGGCTTTAAACTGTCTTCGAAAACTTTCTCATGTCGCCTTAACAGATATTGTAACGAACAACATCTAGTAGCGACTATTTATATGTTATTTTTACGAATTGCACACTAATATCGACTATTCTATTTTCATTCTTTTGTTGCAAATTCAAATCAAATGAAATCCTTTATTGTTTCAAAAACTATAATTACAGATATAAAGTAACAAGTCAATTGTACCTGGTAAGACTGCTGGTGCCCAAATAAAAAAAAAAAACAATGTAAAACTACTATAAATATCTACCTATTTACTAAACGACGTATCTATATTATGTATCTATATGACCATAAACCATCGTCCATTAACCATCGTATTATATTATATATCCATAAACCATCGTCCAAGTTCTACTTCCCAAATTATTCCAATACCCTGTCTTTCTCAGAAGTTTTCTATTTAAACTTAATATTTAACTTGATTTTTGTAATTTTTATTGTTGTTTTTTTTATTTTATTTAATAGTTAATGATTAAGACGAATTCTACCTATCTAATAAACACTTAAGCTATATATTCGAATTACCGAACAATTGTAAAAATTATATAATTTTAACTTAATATAATTAGCGAGTAATGACAATGTTTTGTTTAAGTAATAATAAAGAAATTTGATGAAATCAAATTAAATATAACCTAACCTACTAGATCGCGCGAGACGTCCGAACTAAGGTAAGCTTATATAGGTGTATTTAAATACTGAATTTATGATAAAATAAAAATAAGAAAAACTAAACTAATAATAGAAAAAAACATGATCCCAATAAAAAAAGTATCAATTATATTTATTTTATTTTATTCAGGAAAACAGATATTTCAATGCATTAGATACACAATTATTACATTTCAAAGACAAAGCCAATTACCTGTTTCAACTTAAACATTTATTTTTTGGAAGAATAAACACACATGGCGGTGATGGGAAGGGAGGAGAGCATATGTAAATAAATTTGATGTGAATACTTGTAACAAAATATAGTCATGCATACATGTTATTTAAATATATATTTTTTTAATTTTATTAAAAACATAGAGTTTAAAAAATAACATATAAACATAATTCAAATTATTACCCTGTTATTTTTCTCTACTTACTGATTATCACTGCAATTATAATTTTATTGTATTTTATTATTATAATTATTTTAACAATTTTTTTACTGGATATATTTTGATTTCATTATTACTTTTTTATTTTTCAACATGATTATAATTTAGGTATTAGTTATCATTAAAATAACTCTTGAAATTTATGCTAAGTATTTATTAGAGTTATTAGATTTACTATATTTCATTTATTTTTTAATTTTTGTTTTTCTCAATAATAGTACTTTAATAAGTGTGCGCACAATATAAAATGTACAAGTGACCTAGTCGAGTCTACCTTGGTACGGGCTTCGGCCTAGTTAGGCAGACTTTGTGATAATGTTTTTTGGAAAATTACTTACGAAAATAAATTTATTCTTATTCTTTTTATTATAATATATAACGGTAATAAAGCAAATGATGTTTCTAATTATTTGCGATATAAGGATTACAACATACGAGTATGCTAAACAATACAAAGAGAACATAAATAATTTTAAATATAAAGTTAAGATCGCTATGTGTGATTATGTGGTTGTTGGTGTGTGTTTGTGCGATGGACAGCGTGTATGTGTGAGTGTGTGTGTGTGTGTGTGTGTGTGTGTGAGGGTGTGTGCGTGTGTGTAACTGTAGCCCGTATGTGCACGTGAGTGCTTGTAAGTGCATGTGGAAATGAAGGATGCTAACTCAATTCGATCTGATCTTCAGTTTTTCACGTACCTCCTTAACAAAGGATCGACTATTTTGTTGGTTAAATATGTCAATATCGTTAAAGCATACATTTTATGCATGCATCAAGAGTAGGATAATATAATTACAATTCCAAAACCTAATGAAATAAGTATACAAATAAGAAATTAATTCAATGCTGTCGGATTCTATACAAATATTTATGGAAATAAAATATAACCAAAATCACAGAAAATTATATTGTTATTAGAAATGTTTTTATTTTGTTTTATTATGCTGGGGTTAATGACCTAACTTGGGGTGAATAACCCCATGACACAGGCTTCTTGTAATATACCTACTTACTCGTACATAGACTGTACAAAACAAATAGACGAGGCACTACCGCTCAAAATTTGTTTCATCAAATAACATATGATCAGAATATGATCTGCTACATACGGCTCTTTTCTGATGGAGCTGAAGAAGTGACAAAAAATACGAAAATTCGCTCGACTAAAGGACGATCGCAACATATATAGAGTTATATATGTATCTATATATGTTTTAGATAAGTATCTATATATGTAGTTATGCAGGGTTGGCTATGTTAGGTGGAAAGTGGAAAAAGCGTCGAAGAACACAATAAAGCATTATACGCCATGGAAAACCATCAAATTAAATAAAGAAGTAGCTCTTTACTGCCAAAAAGCGACAGTATGGTGGGGATCTATTGCTGATATGATCGTCGGACCGTTCTTTTACGAAGACGTCAGTGGCAAAGCAACAAACGTCAATCAGGTGCGTTATCGGGCTATGGTAACCGATTTTTTGATGCCGAGTGTTCGTGAAAATGGTATTGAGCACTTCTGGCTTCGACAAGATGGCGCACCATCTCATACAGCTCGTGCCACAGTCGATTTTTTGAAGCCATTGTTCCCCGGTCGCTTAATATAAAAAAAAAGTGATTTTGACTGGGCTCCGCGTTCGCTCGATTTGACACCGTCAGACTTTTGCCTCTGGGGATACTTGAAGGTTTTTATCAACAGGCCAAGGACGCAAGACCAACTTAAGGCCTACATCCGCCAGGAAATAGCCGCCATATCGGCCGAAACATTGACAAATACGATGAAAAATGCCAAATAACGGGCACATTACGCCATTCGAGCTAAGGGTGACCACTTGCGCGATATATTATTAAAAAAACAGATGTAAACAAATCTCCTTGAACCAAGTTAAATAATTTTTAGCTTAAACAGCAAAAAATGTTTTTTTTTAATTTGGTAAATAAATGGGTTTACCTAGTATGGCCAACCCTGTTTAATATATCTGTATATGTTTCTATTCATATTTTATTTATTTTAGTACGGTCTATAACAATAGAGAATAAAATGTGTCGCTTTAAACACGTAGATAACTTATGCATGTGTACTTTCCAGATCGCTCAAACCGTTTTACAAGCGAGGGTATTTCCTTTACAATACCAATACGGTATTCCCTTTGAAACTTTACACTAAAAGTAATCTCACTCTGAATCTGACGAGTGTTGATGATAAAGCCCCTACTGAGCATCCTCCTTGAATTTCGCTGTCGCTTTGAAAGGTAAGCCAGTAGATTTTCAGAATCGTGCTTTCAGGTCTGCGATATTGGATGGAACGTTGTCTTAGATAAACTACGCACGCAATAAGAGGCTGTAGTGACAAAAAAGTCTTGCTGGAACTACTGTGGTTGTCTAACACAACGGGCAAACCCCTTACCCCAGGGAGATATAACAGCATCAGGTCGTTTCCTGCCCGTGACCGTGTCCAGTCGAGTCCCATATAGTGAACGTGAAAGACTTATCAGACAAAAGACAGTCTAACTAAACCAAAAAACCCGAAAGAGTCCAGCGCCTTACAGCGAGGCACTGGGAAGATGGCTCAGCAGGCAAACCTTCAAATTTCAACAAATTAACTTAAATATATTGCGCCTAGTGTTAAATAAAAGATCTGATTGAGTACATTCCGAAATATATATATATATATATATATATATATATATATATATATATATATATATATATATATATATATATATATATATATATATATATATATATATATATATAATTAGTAAAAGCTACTTGAACAGCAGCGAAGGAAATCCCAGCTTGGATTGGGAAACGCTTATGTTTGAATGAGATATACTTACGGATGTGCACGACTTTCGATTGTGCATGTTAGTTTATGGGTCCCTTTACCGTCGACGAACGATCACTCATCATCCATATATCTCAAAAATCGAGCTTTTCCTTTTGCAACACAAAATGCCTCCAATTGAGGCGAATTAAAGCGAAAAAACTAAAATAAAACACTTTGATCACATCGGCAAAAGCCGTTTCATAAATGGAGGATGACGTTTCGAAATAATTCAAAATTTCGGACGTTTCCAACATTTAAAATATGACATTATTAGGCTGCGTTAGTTATCAACGAGCCATTAAATCGAAATAAAAATATAAAACCTCCAATGCACAATGAAATGAAAGAAGATACTTCGATCTTAATTTCTGGCAGAGAAGTTTATACTTAAGACTATATAATAATATCAAAATAAGGTAAACTTGTATAAAATTGTATAACATTAGCAAATGTATAAAGAAACATGGTAGAAAAACTGTATAATAATTTTATATTTGATAAGGTTTTGTAAATAATCCGTTCATAGGATGATGATTCGCAGTAAAATAAAATTAGTAAAAGCTACTTGAACAGCAGCGAAGGAAATCCCAGCTTGGATTGGGAAACGCTTATGTTTGAATGAGATATACTTACGGATGTGCACGACTTTCGATTGTGCATGTTAGTTTATGGGTCCCTTTACCGTCGACGAACGATCACTCATCATCCATATATCTCAAAAATCGAGCTTTTCCTTTTGCAACACAAAATGCCTCCAATTGAGGCGAATTAAAGCGAAAAAACTAAAATAAAACACTTTGATCACATCGGCAAAGGCCGTTTCATAAATGGAGGATGACGTTTCGAAATAATTCAAAATTTCGGACGTTTCCAACATTTAAAATATGACATTATTAGGCTGCGTTAGTTATCAACGAGCCATTAAATCGAAATAAAAATATAAAACCTCCAATGCACAATGAAATGAAAGAAGATACTTCGATCTTAATTTCTGGCAGAGAAGTTTATACTAAAGACTATATAATAATATCAAAATAAGGTAAACTTGTATAAAATTGTATAACATTAGCAAATGTATAAAGAAACATGGTAGAAAAACTGTATAATATTTTTATATTTGATAAGGTTTTGTAAATAATCCGTTCATAGGATGATGATTCGCAGTAAAATAAAATTAGTAAAAGCTACTTGAACAGCAGCGAAGGAAATCCCAGCTTGGATTGGGAAACGCTTATGTTTGAATGAGATATACTTACGGATGTGCACGACTTTCGATTGTGCATGTTAGTTTATGGGTCCCTTTACCGTCGACGAACGATTACTCATCATCCATATATCTCAAAAATCGAGCTTTTCTTTATAACCGTTTTTTGAAAATAAAAAAGAAAATTCGAAATTTTAAATTTTTCTACCTGTATCTAGTTTTTAAGAAGACGGCATAAGCCGACAAAAACAAGTATTTCATTGTTTTTTTGCTCGAATTAAGATCTAGTCGAGTGATTTTATTATTTAGGAAGGATGGTTGCTTAGTTTAGAGATTGGTTGTTTGAAGGGTGAGTGTTTCTAGATTAAAAAGGCCTTGTAAACCTACATCTCTGTTCGCAAGTCAAAGACAACCAACCAATCTCGTTTAAATATAAAGCAATCCCTAATTCAAACAAGGGACCCCTTTCTCCACTGTGTACTATGTATGTAAGTGGCTTTTATTATTATTTTCTTCATAATCATCCCTATAATCAATTCTATATATATATATATATATATATATATATATATATATATATATATATATATATATATATAGGTATATATATATATATATATATATATATATATATATATATATATATATATATATATATATATATATATATATATATATATATATATATATATATATATATATATATATATATATATATATATATATATATATATATATATATATATATATATATATATATATATATATATATATATATATATATATATATATATATATATATATATATATATATATATATATATATATATATATATATATATATATATATATATATATATATATATATATATATATATATATATATATATATATATATATATATATATATATATATATATATATATATATATATATATATATATATATATATATATATATATATATATATATATATATATATATATATATCTATATAGATATCTATATAGATAAATACATAAACAACTAATATTTCATTAAAAAAAAACGCAATAAAAATTATTATAAATACAGTAGTTAACTCTTTGTAACTGCAGTCGTGTTTTTTATTCCTTTTAATATATATTACACTGGATTACATTTTCTTCAGGTCCAATCAACGGCTAAAAACCGCACTTGGACGTGCAAGTGTCGTTACTACTATTTACTGAACATACATACTTACATAGGTTATGTTTTTGAATGAACAAAATTATTATTATTATTATTATAGGTAGGCAAGAATTTAACTACTATATTGTCAAACTGTAAATATAAACATAAACAATCAAAATGGAAGCGTAATATTTGAAATAGTCAATAATTCGAAAAGATACGTAGTAAAAATATTCATAGTAATATTCAAGTTGTCAGTAAAATGTTAAATAATTCAATTAAAACTACGCCATGCATTTAAAAACTAAACATACAATTTATTAGACCAAATAAAATAACCAGACGATTAGCCTCTACTTTTTTAGGTCATTAAAATCGGAACAATATTTGAAAAGTGGACACATTACCATGAACCCAGAAAACATTACACTCCTTTTTTTTTGGGTAGTTTTGTAAAAACAAAAGCTTAAGATGGACACAGCTCAAGTAACAAACGGCGCTATGCACAATAGCAAATGTGACTGGGCATTTTAGGCATGTATCTAGATGCACGATTGTCGCGTAAAAACCTTAAGTAATCGAATTATTTTAATAATATTCAAAATCAGAAAAAATAGAAAAAGATGTAAAATATAAAAAAGTTAAAGTAACCCTCAACTGTTTTATATTATTTAATATCAAATTCGGCCAGATCATAGAAAGGGTGGCCTAACAGCATCTCCTTGATGTTTTTTTTTAATTTTACCTGTTTAGTAAACAACTAGTATCTACAACTTCAATATACTAGAAACATAACATTACCGGAGTCTGATAAAATTATCATCAAGAAAATATGGTGCTTTTTAAATCTCCTGGTATAAAGAGCATATTATTCGGTAGACAGTTCGTCTGTTGTCGGCTGCAGAACGGCGGCGCTGGCTGCAAAGGACGCTCTCGCCATTAGCCCACGTCTTGGAATAAATATATCCGTCTGTCCGTCTAGCACAATGCCATGCCAATGGGATGCAATTTGAATGTGCACGCAGGCGCGCCGAGTAACGATCGCAGCGATCCTAAGGGTCCCGCGTGCTTTATTGGACAGGACACATAGGGAAACCACGGAACCACCAGCGACAACCACTGTCTCTTCTTCTAGCCTTATAAATCTGGTGCTCTCAGCTCGTTTATACCAGATGGACTTGCATGGAGAGTTGGCTTTGTTGCTTACTCGTAAAGGTATGTAAACGCTCGAATTTATTAGGACAATCCTGTAAGTTTCGATCTTATTTTACTCTTTATTGTGAAATTTCGCAATGGGCGAGTTTATTATAATACGACAATCTCTTGCAATCAACCCTTATCATCATCAGCCGGTAGACGTCCAC
Organism: Micropterix aruncella; assembly: GCA_944548615.1. NCBI lineage: Eukaryota > Metazoa > Arthropoda > Insecta > Lepidoptera > Micropterigidae > Micropterix > Micropterix aruncella. Next base: position 24,145,354 of record OX155957.1, read on the forward strand.
TGTTGGCCATAGGCCTCCCCCATAAAATGCAATGACGAGCTGTCTTGAGCCGCCTCCATCCACCTATTTCCTACGACCGGGCCAATGTCATCGGTCCATCTTGTGAGGGGCCATCCCACGCTCATCGGCCGGTTCGTGGTCGCCATTCAAGAACTTTTTTACCCCGATAGTTGTCGGTTCTGCGAGCTATATGGCCTGCTTATGTCATTTCAAGTTGGTAATTTTACGAGCTATGTCAAAGACCTTGGTTCTTCTGCGGATTTACTCATTTCCGATCCTATCACGCAGTGAATCTCCAAGCTCTCTTCATGGCTCGTTGCGCAACTTTTAGCTTTTTCTATGAGGCCAATAGTTAGCGATCACGTCTCAGTGCCGTATGTCATCTGGCAACACGAGCTGGCAACGTATAAGCTGGGTTGACTGAATCAGCAATGAGGATGTCAAAGCGTTTGAGCAAGAACATAGAAATATCGAGGGCAATAAAAAAACTCGAATACTTCACATGACCTGCGTCATACCGAATGATACAACATTATGCATCTAATAATTCGAGGGAAAGTAGCCAGAAGAAGGTCCGAGACGAAGAAGAACATCTTGGCTTCGTAATCCACGGAAATGTTCTCAGAAATCTACCACATCCTTGTTTGGAGAGTTGGTTAATAAAGTTATTATATCCAATCTGATAGCGAACCTGTAGCTGGCATGGCACCAGAAAAAGAGGAAGAAGTAAACAATTAAAAATTCGCGTTGAAAAATCCATAAGTGCACTCTTTGAGATGAATAAGTGATTTAACCCTTCGGCTAGGTAACGACCAAATTTTGTTGCACATCAGAACACGGTTGACTACGAAACGACCAATATTGGTGGCTTGCACCCGGAGCGCACAGTAATATTATTTTCTAATTCGAATGCATCCATAGATACATAGACGGCCGCTAGAATAATTTTGCGCGTCATTTCGTGGATATTTCTGGTAAAATTCCATTGTCAAACATCATTTTCTTTTTCTCGAGAAATCATCAAAGGTTTATTGGTTTTTAAGAGGTATCTAAATGGTTGGTATCTAAATATGGTAAAGAGGTTTCTAAATGGGAGGTTTGGTATCTAAATATTTTTGTGTGTAAATAAGCAAAACGAAATATTACCTTTGATAGAGAATCTAATAAAGATCATGATAGTATTCACAATTTCTAAATAAAGTTCCCTATTTTTCCGTAAGACAAATATAAGTTAAAAATGCCGAGTTTTTTTCCCTTTTTCGACTTTTTCATATTTGTTCATAATTACCTAATTGTTTTACAAAATGAGATTTTATTATTCTATATACGACATTTCAATGCGGTCATTGAACAGTTATTCTTTTTATGATTGCTTAATTAGTTCCATAGCTATAGTACTTTTTGTCGAGCGCGGCGATATTGCAAGAAAATGCCGCTGTCTGCCATGAAATTATGCCGCTACTCGAAGGGTTAATAGTTTAAAATACGAAACATTTTAAGCTAATAAAAGCGTATTCCACCTACCACCTTCATCATCATACATGCTCGATAGTCCCTTATTAATTTATTATCACCAGAATTGAACAGAATTGAAATATAAGATTTCATTACAGTATTACAGGTCAAGCTAATTAATATAAGCTCAGTTAACCAAATTAAATATACTGATAAGGTGCAAGGTGGAAGTCGACATTGCGCTGAAACTAAAGTCAGAAGATACAATGTCAAAAACACCGAACATTTTGAAACGTTAACAAGGAAAATGTTTATCACAATTAATTACTATACACTACTATACAGCTCTTCAACTCTACAGGTATGCGTTTAAGTCGAAGCTTATAACGAGACGAAATAATCAATGATATACTGGGCCAGAAGTACAATATTTTTTTAAATAACTGTCGAAGATTGTACTTTCAGATTGACAAATGCAAATAATGAAACACTCGGAAATGTTGATATAGCTGAATGCAATGTTTAAGGAGTGAATTAAGAATCATAAACGAGAAGAAAAAATGGGCTTTGTAATCTCAAGACTTTTCCGGCAAGTAGCCAAGGGCTGATTTTACTTGAATATTAATTTATAAATAAAATTTATGAGCCCTCTCTTGCCGGCAGAAGAACCCGGTTGGGTTATTTGCAACCGCCTCGGGTGGCGCGGTTCGTTTATCTACTAAGGGCGGGTTTGGGTAAAGCGCCGATAGATGGCGTTAATATTTTATTATAATGTATGGCGGAGTTTAAATATTATTATTCTAGCTTGTATATGATATATTCCAACCGAAAATTCACTATGTGATTTCGGCCCAACAAGGCATCTACCTGTATGTACCAAATTTCAAGTCTTTAAGTCCAATATTTCGAGATTGAAATATGACTATTGCGCCCCTGGTGGAGCGATTTCAACCACAACCCGTTTCAACTCTTGCCATGACCAAATGAAAGCCTGCATGCACAATTTTAGCTCAATCGGATTAAGCGTTTGGGCGCTATCGTGGAGGAATACACATTTAGATACACAGACACACAGACAGACAGACACACAAAAAAACTTCAATTTGGAAATGGCCTTAATCGTCTCATGTGGCTCAAAATGGATATCTCCGTCTTTATCTCGAAAAAATGCTATTGACTTTCCCTCCTCGTGGGTTGGTGGACCGGGAAAGTAAATGAAGACGCCCACCCAGAAAAGGAAAAAAAGAGGCGATAATAGTTCACGCCTAATATTTTTCTTATAAATTAAACAGTAAACTTAAGCATTATTTGTAGTAATTCAATATAATTCGATATTAAATCGTTACCTCAACTATGACAGTAATAACATTTATCACGTCGGGCAGTTCGTTAGCGTGTCGTCTTTTTCCTCTGTGAGGCGCTGATTTTCATCAGCGTCGCTGAATTTATTAGCAGTTGATAGACGTTTTCGCGTAGATAAATCATTATTTTCCACACTGCAAATTGTCACATATCAATATGTGTGTATTAAACGCGGTAGTCGCTCATCCAGATAGATGGCTTTTTGTCTGCAGGCGAACGCTTGATCGTGTGCGGCTTCCATTATTTATAATCCATTGCTTTCTTCGTCGCGAATGTCCGAGGGAAAAATGACGTCGCTGGATGAATAATAACGAAGAATTTAAGATCATTATTTTTAATTTAATTGGTAATAATTACGAGTATATCAATTTATAAATAGTTATTATCAATGGTTTTCGTTTGGTATTATCCGTTATTCGTTGTGTGATCTTTGTAGAAGAAACCTATATTTCGGCTCAAATAAGTACAATATTCATTCCCGTACTACGCGAAGAGGTTTGTGTATGGTTCGAAGAAGTATTCTTTGTCTATCTAACCTATTTTACAACACATTTCGACTATACATCAGGAGCCTTGGAAAAGTTTACTTTAGGAGAAAGGTACAATTTATTTCAATTAAAAAAAACCTATTTAAGTCATTAGGGATTTTGAAAAATTAAATTTTCTCAGTGCTCGTATTATTAACGATTGACTATTATTATAATTACTATTTTTTTTAAATAATTTATAATTTTCTATACACAATTAGTTTTAATTAAACGGTATCCAGCAAGGGTGTAAATCAGAACGAGCAACTAGGCAACTTCTATCTTTAAAAATTGAGACAATATTTAAAAAAAAATGTTTTTTTTTTAATGAAAAGTTGCTTAGTCGCTCGTACTGATTTACCGACTTAAAGGATGCCGGCTAATTAAAACTCATGCTTTATAATAATTTGAGAAATTATAAAATAATTCTGATTGATTTATTATTACTATTGTCCATATAATAAATTGTGAAATTATCAACGAATTGTGATTGAAAAAAACGGAATTTTTTCTTAATAACGCGGAATATAACCAGAGAATCTGCACTTCAATGTTCAGCCTTTGTATTAATATACCTTATAATGTAGGTATATCCACCAGATGGCGCTTTAGCCAACTTCAAAAGTCGTCTTGTTGAAGTTGAAGTCGTTTATTGCAGAAGGTATTTGATGGTTGCCAGTTTGTAACGCTTCGAATGATAAGTCGCGGTGTGTGTAGATAGTGTGTGCTCGAAAGTAATGTCGCAGTTGCGTGGCCGAAGTGTGAAGCACGGCGATAGATTTGAAGAATGTCCGGAGTGTCTGACTGCCAGAAGATGATGTAGAGCGCGTGTACTCGTGAACGATGCGGTTGACTGCCGCTAGAGGATGATGATGATGAGTGAGCGCGGTAGCCGTCTACTAGAGGATGATAAATAATCGATCGAATGTATGGGTTTATATAGCGCGTTAAATGATATAATACCGTGGCGTGGGGGAAGTGAGTATGTCCGATTTGAATCGATTAGGAGAAATGATATTAGTCATCGGCTGTGTCTGCATTAATTGCCGAAATTATATAGAATTCAATCTTGTTTGACGCGTGTAATATTAAGAGTGTTTGCAGTTATGGATTTCTAGAATCTAATTCTTTTGTTGACTCGAATATGTTGGGCGAAGTACCAACATCGTCCAAAAAATCGCCGTGAATATTGATAGACATAGCTTTTTGAGCATGTCTATCTTTTCTATCTAGATTTTTGAGAATAGTATTTTCGTGTAATATTTCCACGTTGTTGTAACTTGTAACTAGATGGCGCTGAATCAGATCAATCTCTATACCGTTCAATTGATCGCCATGAAAATTGTATAAATTCGAAAGTGGAGGGAAGGGCGATTAATCCGGAAAAGGATACCCGAGTATAAATTCGAAAGTGGAGGGAAGGGCGATTAATCCGGAAAAGGATACCCGAGCAACGCCGGGTAATATTCTACTAGTAGAGTACTTATAAAGCTTTAATTCATATTAGTCACCTAATCTAGTAATATTGACAGCGAGTAGCTGCGGTTATTTTACGTTTCTTCCTAAACCTCTTTTATTACTACTCCCAATATTGTAAGGCCATTTCCATTTTGTTCTACATAGAATTGAGTTAAATTAGGTCATCGACTTTTATATAGTCCCTCAGACGTGGAAACTTATCCTATCGATATCCAATTACACGGACAATATATCACAATCGCGTAACAGAATCACGCGAAATCCGTCCCACAGCGTAGGCAACTTTTATGACTTATCTGACTTCACCGCGTCTTTTGCCCATTTGAGATTACCCTCAAGGTTAGTCGGCTATTGACATTTCTTGGGCAATATTAATATCCTCATAGTATGACGCAATCATTTATTATTATTATTATCTGTGTATGAGGTTGAATGATAGGTGCTTCATTCAGAAGAGTATTCTTCTTTTTGCTTTTGTTGGTTTTCCCTGTGGGTTTCATATTCGGCCTAGGAGTGTGATGACTATTGTTATTTTCTCCATGGCTCCATTTTATCTGTTTTCGTTCTTGTGTTTATGAATACATTGTGTTTAACCCTTCAGGCCTCGGCCCCTCAGCCAATTGACAAGTTTCTGTCCCAAAAAAATTTTGTCAAAATTAGTAAAAAAATTGAATTACGACACTGTCTCACCAAAACATTAATTACTGCCAAACCACTGTACCCATAATTAAAATGAAACATATTAGCATAATAAAACATAATAAAATAAAACAAATTAAATCAAAATAAAATTAAAACGGGGCCGTCACGCTGAATCGTGTTGTGGCCGATATCGGCCAATCGGAGCCTGAGGGGTTAAGGGGCTCTCTAGACGATCAAGCATCGCATCGCGGGCTGGTAGGGGATCGTAAACCGCAGGAATTATGCAAATATATTTTTTTATATTTACCACAAATGCCTGATTTTGTAGTTTATACCAGGGAGTCACGTCAATTAGACGTAATTGATTGATGAATGTAACGATTATGACGTAATTGATTGATGACGTAATTGATTGACAAGCATGATTGACCATCTAGAGAGCCTCTTAAAGTTACTGAATTATAGTTACTAAAATAGTGGCTCTTATCCTAGTCTTAGTCTTAGTAGATTAGTTGGTCTCATATTTTGCAACGTTACTTACTTTCTGGGTGCAATAACACAAGCCTACAAAAAATATAGATTGTTTTGGGGCCTAGAATTTTAGAACTGATTTTAGCTGCATTTGCGGCGCTGAATCCAAATATGAAATCAGTTTTTTATCAGCTCTAAGAACACCCATCCCCTAGGAGAGAACTTCTTCCTCGCAGGTGAAATCTCTGGCGGCGGACGGACATCAAAGCTCGTAAGGCGGGTTATTTGTGTTTAGGAAAAAGCTGTTATAAAATTAACCTAAAACGTGCTATGTTATTAAACAGAAATAAAATGAGTTCAATTCGTTCATCCTGAAGTGTTTTGCTACATAACTATGCGAAGAAGAAGATGAAAATAATTTTCCGATATGTTCAGTCACTTTATATATGTATATAATCATATTTGCATATTATAATTAAAATTCACTGTTTAGTTTTTTATTTGATCCATGTATTTAGGTCAAAATAGTGTAACGTACATTTCAAGAAAATGTTATGTATTAGGTCTTTGAGCTCCTATGCAAAAACTAATGCCATATTTGAAATCAGGGTATAAAATTCATGTGAAATATTAAAATTACTGAATTAGTACTGAGAAACGCGAAGAGATGGTTGGATAGAAACTTATTGACCTTAAATATAAGTAAAACGAATTATATGACCTTTAGCAAGACAAACACTGACCAACCAACTTCAACTATTAAGGTTCACTCATGCATCAGAACACAAGATTGCCAGTATATGAATGTTGACAGGGTGTCCTCCAATAAGTACTTAGGCGTGATTTTAGACAAGAGACTGCGCTGGGAGGATCATTTAACGAAGGTTGCGGCAAGACTGAGAAAACTTGTGTATTACTTTAGGAGTTTGCGGAACATCTTAGATTTCAATATGCTAAGAAGTGTCTACTTTGCTGTCTGCGAGTCGAAATTCGATATGGCATCGTAACTTGGGGCTGTGCGGCAAAAGCGATTCTGTCTATACTGAGGGTGATCAATAAAAAACCCCAAACATATTCTTCTGATGGCCTTTTCCGAGAGTATAGAGTGTTGAGTGTAAGAAAAATGTTTGTGCTAGTAACTCTCCAACTAGATTCCAGAGTGAGTTAGGAGAACAGGAAAAAAGCCAGCAATCTCATGTGACAAGAAGATCGAAACAAACAAATTTTTCAATACCACTCAGGAGATCCGCTTTTGGCCAATCCAGTTTCTCTTATCTTGTCCCCAAATTTTATAATTGCCTACCATTATACATTAAAGACATTAAAATTTCATATACAATTAAAAATAGTTTGAGTGCCTACCTCTTAAATTATACAAATGCAGATATTGAACACCTTATTAGATAATTGAATCTTTATAATAAAAACATAATAGTATATGTAGTAATATAAACTGATGATTTATAAATATAATTTTATTTTTATTTTTGTGAATTTATTTTGTATATTATTAAAACATATTAATACTTATTAATACATATATAAATATATATTAATTTTTATCCTGCTTTAAAATAAAATATTAGGTTATTGACAATTTTCATGACATTTTCTTACGAATTTTTAATTAGGTAATTAAGATATTTCTGTTACATTATGTATGATTTTGTTTATTTATATTAATATAATATTATAGATTTCTTAGGATAATTAAAATAAATTGTCTACCTTGGAACAGGCGGCAGTCTAGTTAGGTTAAGACTTTTGTATATTGAATCCACTCATAATTTGAAATCAATAAATAATTTGTAATTTGTATTAAGCTAAATCTACCCCGGAACCAGAACAACTGTTTGCCTATGTAATCTGAGTCTCATAAAACTCATAAAACTCGTTGCCTCAGTAGGATTCCACGAACGGTTCCTTTCAGCGAACTGAAATATAAGACTAGGGCATACAATCGTCTCTCCAGGCTGAAGATCTTTGATGCGTCGATGTCTAAATGTCGTTATGTGTATCTGTCTTGGCTTTGATTCTAATTGCCTCGGTCTTAATTCAGTCTTCATTATATCATATCAGTCAGTTTATCGACTCTAGCCCAGTTGCGGTAAGTTAGTGTATAGGCTTTTCAATCCTTCTGATTCCGCTAAGTCTTTTCACCGTATCAAACCGCTAACCAGCCATGCAATGAAATAATGCTTAATATAAGCATTTTCAAAGGAGCATGAAAAAAAACGCTTGTAACAGCCCAAGACTCCCGGCAAGTAGACAACCCCCCACCCCGCGCCAACCCAACCTCCCTCCCGCGCGCCAATTCGTGTTTGTAGTATTTTTCCGTGGCAATAAAATGGATTAGCACCTAGTTTGTTTTGCTTTAAACGCAGGCTCAAAGAACACTTAAACCCACGCTCATAAAGTTTTCCTTATTTTTCCCTATTTTTTCCTCCCTATTGCGTCCCCTGCGTCATTATAAGTTTATTGTTTGTTTTTTCTTAAATTTATTGTTTTGTTTTCCTGCTGAATTTAAATGATTAAAATTTAATTTATTAGTTTATTTTTACCGCATAACATGTTATTCCACTAGGTTAAGGTTGGCTGTAAGATATTGCTTTTAGGCAATAAGCTCGCCTTTTTGTTAAATCAAATAAAGCGTTTAATTATTATTATTAATAATAATAATAATATTATTACCTCCCCCAAAAAATATATGTAGTATTTTCGCTATAGGCTATTAGGCTAAATTACGAATAAGTTAAATGAAAAGTTTGTGTTCCTAATGTGCCGAGTAAAGTAAAACCGATCCCGCCTTGCTAGGCACTCCTGTGATAAGGCAAGCTCACTTTCTGATTTTCATTGGAGAGCCGAGGTTGTGTCAGAAAAAAAAAACAAATAAAATGTTATATTTATTAACTAAATAAAATAAAATTAAACCGCAGATCATATCATACATGAACGATGCCGCCATTTCGCCGTACTTCGTTTTTATTATATCGAGGGAGATATACATGCATAGGCCTTTAAGTGCAATTCTGGAAAGCTTCAATAAATAATAAACAATAGCTGAACTTGTATTTTCATTATCATTTCCGTGTTCAGCACCCTTGGAAACATAAAGATGAACTTTTTTCGTCAATGTTACAAAAAACAAGTTACATTGTGTTGGCTAGTGTAGTTTATTGATTAAAAAAATATATTTAAACGGTTTTTATTGTCGAATCTGCCTAGCTAGGCCATAGCCCGTACTAGGACATGCTCAATGTATGGCGATGATTTGTTATAATGTATATATCCGTCTTTAGCTCGAAAAAAATTGCACTTTCACAGTACTTTACCTCCTCGTCACAGAAACCAATTCAACAAAATTTGAATTGGTTTCTAAAAATAACGTAATTGTTTGATTTTCGACATCTTTTAAAACAATGTTTTCATTCTTTTTACAGGTAAACATGACAGATCAACGTGTCGCATTTCATTATTTTGCAGTGTTGGTAAGAATACAACCTACTTACTTTCTTAGATATCACTCTTAGTATAACATTCTCCTAGTCAGTTCTACCAACTATTTTATAAATGACCTAAATGTGCTCATTAACCATTCGATCTGCTTAATGTTTCCGAATCACATTAAAATATATACGTGCTCTGTGCTCTCGAAAATAAAATGGAATTAAGCGCTGATAAATGGTTCTATCCTTACAATTTTTAAGACTAATGTATCCAATTCGACACTCTAATGCAATGTATAATAATCCAATAAGTAGAACTTTCGAAGTAAACGGTCAGGGCGTTATATGACACGTGTACATGACGTATATGACACGCCGTATATGACACGTGTACATGACGTATATGACACGCCGTATATGACACGTGTACATGACGTATATGATACGCCGTATATGACACGTGCACATGACGTATATGACACGCCGTATATGACACGTGTACATGACGTATATGACACGCCGTATATGACACGTGTACATACGTTATATGACACGCAGCTGAATATATTTTAACTAAAATTTCACAACGGGATTTCGGTCCCACAAGACATATAACAAGTCTCTAAGTGCAATATTTCGAGATTGAAGTATCGCTAGCTCTTAAGTACTCTGATTAAGTACTTAATGGAATACCATTAAATAACTCTGCTGGACCGATTTCAACCACAATCTGGAAGAATTCTACCGTGGAGGAATATACACACACAGACAGACAGACAGACCCCGTCAGCGAGCCCGTCACCACAGGAAGTATTATAGATATTAAAACGTTATGTCTCCCGTGAGGTGAGCGCAGAAGACTTAGGACGAAAAACAATCCACTGTCTGGTTATGCCACTCGCCCGTCAGAGGCCAACCTACCCGGGAAAGGTAACCATCAGGCAGCCTCGCCCCTGACTACCTGTTTTGGAAGGATATCTCCATCTGGAATTAACCTTCAGGATACCTTCAACCTCCCGACTGGTCACAGGTTTGAAGTCACTTGCGCGACCTCTACCTGCCGTATGTTCAGCGGTGATTCGGTTTGAATCTATCGCGGACCAAAGTCTTATTTTGCACGGCTCTGAATTCAGGATGAGGTAGCCTAATTATTATTTCAAGAGTGGTTGTCGACAGGTTAACATCCACTCCCGCTGCTTAGGAGAAAGTATATTTCCATAGTTTCCAGACTCCTTCAGCATTTAATCAGAGTGCACAACCGATAGGCGTCGCCGAACGGTGCGCAAACCGTACAGTATGCAATCCCACCAGGAGAAATCGGTCCGCCAGCCGTGTGGCCTGAGACGCGAGAGTCTTACGCGGGGTAACCTTCCGCGCGAGGAGGCTTCCAAATAGAAGCTAAACCGTGAGTTGAGGCATCAGTGAACAATGTAGATTTTGTTGCCCAAGCTGCACGAAACCTTCGCTACCACTAAACAACTTGGGCTGTCGACTACAGCGGGCGAGCCCGTCACCTCAGGAAGTTTTAACGATTAGTCGTTCTATCTCCCTGGAGTGAGCGCAGAAGACTTGGACAAAACAGTCCACCGTCTAGCTCCGCCACAAACCCGTAAGAGGCCAACGCCTTAACCGCGAAATAGCTAGGAGTGTTACCCGGCGGGCTTACACTCACGCCCTTACTTCCAATTGTGACCAGATTACTCCAGTCTCTCGATTGGTTACGAGTTCGCGGTCGCTTGCGCGGTCCTCTCCCTTACGAAGCGGTGAAACGGTGTTTACCGAATCTATCGCAAACCACAGCGTCCATTGCCCGGCTGTTCACCCAGGATCGGATAGCCGATGGTCGTTTCAAGAGCAGTTGTCGTAAGGTCCGCAACCATCCCCGCTCTATAGGATACAGTACTGCTTCCAGACTCCCCCGACTGTTAGTCGGGAGCTAATGAGCCCATGATGAGGTGGCCACGATGACCCATGTGTTCAGGGTCGGTCACACTCACGGGTCAACACCCATCCGATGGCCTCCACGCATGGGGTGCGAACCTGGGTAGGACACTGGGTCAACCAGTCTCCCCTGGGAATCAAACCTCTGGCGCTCCTGGACGGTCTGCGCACCGAGCGGCGCAAGCCAATCGACTGTGCTCTCCGACTAACAGTCGGGGGAGTCTGGGAACTGTATTGTTTCCTATAGAGCGGGGGTGGTTGTCTACCTTACGGCGACTGCTCTTGAAATGACCATTGGCCATCCGATCCCGGTTCAGAGTCGGGCAAAGGACGCCTTGGTCCGCGATAGATTCGGTGCACACCGTTTCACCGCTTCGTAAGGGAGAGGACCGCGCAAGCGACCTCGAACTCGGAACCAATCGAGAGACCGGAGAAATCTGGTGACAATTGGAAGCAAGGGCGCGAGGGTCGGCCCGCCAGGTAACACTGGCTATCTCGCGGTAAGGCGTTGGCTTCTTGCGGGTTGTGACGTAGCTGGACGTTGGATTTGTTTCTGTCCAAAGTTCACTGCAGGGCGACAGAACGCGAAAATCGTTAAAACGTCCTGTGGTGACGGGCTCGCCCGTTGTAGTTGACACCGCAAGTTGTTAGTCAGAGTGCACAGTCGATTGGCTTACGCCGCACGGTGCGCAGACCGTCTAGAAGCGCCAGAAGGTTGATTCCCAGGGGAAACTAACCATAAGGCCAGAGTCCTACCCAGGCTCGCACTTCATGCGTGGAGGCCGTCGGATAGGTGTTGACCCATGAGTGTGACAAACCCTGAACAGAATGGGTCTTCGTGGCCAACTCAGTAAGGGCCCATTAGCTACCACTAGACAGATAGGCAGACACACAGACAGATTTCATTCTGGAAATGTTCCTAATCGTCTCGGGGGGGGGGGGGGGGGGCTTGGCCGGTAAACTAAAATATAAGTTCTATTTATAAATTCTATACTTACATACTTGTAGTAACGATTAATAAAATCATGCCGATAAATCGTAACAGAATCTAAACCTATCCGAATAGGGTTTCTATGAGACATAACGATATTTCCTCCTGGGTCTGAACTTACCATGGCCGTAGCTTTTGAAAGGTACGCTGGCTGCCAGCTGACCACGTTGGCCACCAATTATTCCCGCGCGGGTAATTCGAGTGTCAGCCGCGGTCCCTTTGAATGCACTTTCGATTGGTCTTTGCGGAATCACAGCGCTGCACTCATTGTTTGTACGACCACCGCATGTCTACGCTCATCCGCCTATGCCTCTCATTACAAAACGCCGCGACGAACTCACATTTTCTTCTCCTTTTAATATACTCGCTTATTAGATACTGCGCGAAGTTAGAATGTGAGGATCGACGAGCATTGCAACTCCTTATTGGATTTTTTTGAGAGTGTTTAGCAATTACCTTTGTCTGAAATAGAGGAAAGAAGTTCCGCGTTTGTAAAAACGCACTTTTTACACAACTGTCTACCAAAAACGGAGTGCAATGGTGAATCCATTACACTCCTTTTTGTTCTAATGAATCATCAATCAATGAAAAACATCTAATGAATCCTTATACTAAATGATTTAATCCACAACAAGAAATTAAACTCAATCATTAAAAGATTTCTACTGTCCGATATAGCATAACTAAGCAAAACTTGTGCTTCGGCGGACATTCTACAAGCAAGAAGTTACATTAATTTACATCTAAGAGTTATAAAAACAGAATGAGAATTAATAAGATAAATTATGAAAAATAATAAATAGTTAAAATAATCAAAAACATGATAGTTACTATAGTAAACCATATTAAATAAATATAATCATAATGAATTAATAATAATGTATGACATATGATAAATAAATGTAGTCAATAAAATTAAAAACAATTAAAATTGTCATAATCATCAGTCATCAGATAGTCATAAACATAATCAAATGATCAGAATAATTTAATAAAAATCTTTTAAACCTCGCATACATACCACGGCAGTCATGTCGTGAACACTTCCAAAAATTAGGGATATTGACCGTATATGCGATTTTTGCTCAAGAAGCTCTTTGCGAATTCTATTGCAATTAGAGCTCGGCCATATCCCACGAGGAAGTACATCGGCATGACACCAGGAATAAAACCCAGTATCTCCAACCGTTCGTAGCAAGTACTGCCAAGTTCCAGGCGACTAGTCGATACTTAGGCCTCAAACTTTTTAATATATTGCCTGAAAGATTAAAAGCGACTAAAAACATCGATATTTTCAAGAGATCCATCCGAGTCTATCTGCTTAAATTCAACATGTATGCTCATAACGACTTCTTAAAATATTTTGAAAATACATAGCATCGTATCTACCCAGTTAATCCAATACATATTATTTATTGTCAATTGTTTTGTTGTAAACTGTTATAATATAGTCTTTGTTTTTGTAAATTGGTAAGTTTAAAGTTATATATTGTATATCATCTCTTGGCTAATTTGAGTAACTAGTTTAAGATTAATTAATGTCATTCCTACACAATTGTTATGGTTGTATTGGAAATAAATACTTTTATCTTATTTATTAGCTGATGTCCGATCACGTTGTATCTACCTAATTGATTTTAAAATTGTGTGGCTTGTGGTAATGCGAGTTGCAAACAGCTTTAGCGCACACTCGATTTCATTTACATAATCGTCTGAAGTTTACCTCCCTACAACAAAAATCTGATACCCATCATCAATACATCAATAGAGCTCCTTAAATATTTCTGATGTTTTTCTGACGTTGATGAACCTGTATATTTTTTGCGATCCGCATTCAGTACCTCGGTCGGTATTTAAAACATTCTCCCGCCGTTTCGGGACGGCGCTTTCAACTGCGCCCTCGCCGGCTTTTTCATCCCGGAGCTGATCCCCTCTCGCGTCTCCCTCCGGCGTTCGTCATCGATCTATCGGCGTCCCTGTCGCTCCGGCGCTAGGACACTCTGATCCAGGAACCTCCCACGTCGCCGCTCGCGATTTTCTTGCAAAGCGGCCCAATTTCTCGGCATTGCGACTTGTGTGGGCCATTTATGGTAATTAAATTAATACGTCCCGTTCAGTCGGCGTCCGAATAAATTTTGGACATGTCTTCCTTTTTTGCGAGAGTCTAATGACACGGATTGGCTGAGATTTGCGAACTGCCGCTTCACACCATCGTATTATCAATTAGCATGATGATAAATTGAGAGTATCTTTCACGCACAATATGTGTTCATTTACATATTAGTCCATATATGTGTCGGTTTCCAAAAATAACCGCAAAACCCCCATGTTTTATCACCATCGTCATTAGCGCTACAACTCGTTGTATTAGCAATGATTATGCTAAAAAATCTTTTACCTCTGGACTGATGAAGGAAAGGAGGATTAATATATGTAGATAGAGCACTGATTATAAATGTCAGAATGGTATATATGGAATGATATTTAAGTTTGCAATGGTAATCAAATAAAAGTGTAGGAAAAAATGATTTTATAGTATTTATATATTCATAACATTATAGGTTTTAGGAATGCGACTTTTCTTTTATATTTCATGATTATTTTATGATTATATTTCATGATTATTTTAATACCTTTATATTTATTATAACTTCAATTTTATTTTTGAACCAATTCCTATTTTTTACACGTCTGCCAACAAAAAAGGAGTGTAATACGTACAGGGTTCATCTATGTAAGTGTTCAATCTATATTCCACAATAACTTCTAAACGATTGAACTGATTTAGAAAGGTTTGGTATTATTAGAATCGTTATGTCATCCCGAGTGTTACAGGGCAACGTTAACTAATGAAATGTCAATAAATTAACATAAATATATCATGTTTAGTGTCAAGTGAAAGGTATGATTAAGTTAATACCGGATATATACATGTATCTATATTGATAAATACATATACCACAAATATTTTATAAAAAATCCGTAATAAACATATTTGTTAATACAATAGTTCACTGTCTGTAATGGCAGTCTGGTTTTTATTCTTTTTATTATATTTTCTTGTTATCGTTAGGTATGATGATAACTATAATTATCTAAGTGTATTTTTAGCAAATTTGATTATTTAAATACTATCTGTTTGTACATCATTTTTATTTATAAATAATATAGATAACAATTTTGATAATTTAAAATTTACTTTACGTCAGCTAATAAGCAATAATAATAACTATTATTATATATATTCTTTCAAATTTGTTCTGTTATTTTCTTTATTTAGTTTTAATATAAATATGTCCGCCTTAGAACAGGTTATAGCCTAGTTAGGTAACATTAACATAGGATCACTGGCAACAGCTTTTGGCATATCATGTTATCAGTTTTTCTGCTTCTTTATTTTTGTCTATGACATTTTAGTTGTACACGTTCATTTTACTGTAGATTATTGTGAATTACAATTTGAATTAAAATACAAATTATATTTATATTTTTTTAATTTGTATACATAACAGATTGTATATCCAACTTTTTCTGGGCCTATTTTCGCTATAGCCCAATCAAATAAGGAATTTTAGGGGAAATAACTGGGAATAGTTTGAAACTTGGCATATGTATTCTTTGATTCGTACTGTTAAACATACTTAAAGTCCCCTACTCTATCCGTTGCGCTCGATCCGCCATCTAGGAAAAATGGCGCTCTGATTCAGTTTTTCGCTTATATCTCGCTAACTTTAGCGATATCGGAATTATACTTCATGCAACAAATAAAGTTTATAAAATTGTCTACAAAAATGTTTTACATATTTCTCATCATCATCTATTATTAATATGAAAACAGCCTAGTCAACTGACAATTGACAATCAATCTGGGGATTTAGTGAAACATTTTTTATATGAACCCTGCCTTTTGTGATGAAAGGCTCATACTTGGCATAATTATTTCTTAGGTGGTCCTGAGTGAATTTAACCCGGAAGCCATCGGTTGCCACCGCGCGGGTATCGGAGAGAGTGAGGGGGCAGGGGGGGGGGGGGGGGGTGGAAGTTTGATTCCGCCGCGCTTCACTTTCAACCCTATATCTCTCAAACATTTAGGTATTAAAGCAAGTGTGATATCATTTTCGTATAACTCAATGATATGGAATTCATTTTCGGAGTAAAAAAATCCTATCCTAAAAAATAATTGGTAATATCCAAAAAATCACTCAACTTTTTTTTACATATACGAGGTTTACTTTTTACTCACGATATATAAAAATATATATTCTAAGAGCCACACTTACCTGTATTCACAGTAATCAGTAGCTTTACTCTCGAGCTACAGGGCATTGCGTGAAGAGGATGCGAGAAATGTGGGCAGAGGGGTACGTCTCGACGAACGCCTTTAATTAGTATTACGCGCAGTTAAAGGCTGGCGACCTTTTCGATCGGGTAGCGGGACATCTGGAGGCGATATCCGAGCCTTTAAAACTCGTATTCGCTTCGATTTCAATTGTTTACTAAGAAAAGCTACTGTCTGGTATACTGTGCTGGATTATAAAAATATAGGGGACTTATAGTATGTTTAACAGTATGCCTTAATAAACATCTCTTCCAAGTTTCAAAACGTTATCAGTTATTTCCGTCAAACGTCGATTTTTTTTCCTATTAGACTGGGCTACTAATCCTCTTTGTTCATGTGAAGCGGTGCTGTGTTGTGCCGTGCGCACGTGCGGAGGTGTACCACATCGAATAGCCAACCTTTGCCATTTTTAGCATTTAAATTTATCGCTGTTTTTACTGCTCTTTGTTTTTCTAATATTGGCCTGTCAACATCGAAATGTTATAAATATATAATAATGGGATTTACTTCTTCATCGTTTTCTTGTGGTTACTTATCCGGCGAGTTAGCGTTAAGTGGGTGATCGACGTGCGAGCCGTTATACCGCGGTTTTAGAACGACGGTTTTACTCGCGGCTCGTTGGGGCTGATCGACTAGCGAGCAAAATAGTCGTGTCTGAATGAGAACTGAGGCAACATGTCTTGTTCGGAGTCTGAAGCTTTGTGTTGTCTCGCTATAGCATGCCACGAAATTATGAAAAAAAAGTGAAAACTCCCTAGAGTTTGGGTTTAAAGTTGGATTGAGAAAAGGCAGGCGTTGTCGCACACACATTTAATTCAAGAATTGTCAGCAGAACCTCTTGATTACAGAAATTATCTGAGAATGTCTGAAGAATCGTACAACGAATTGTTGTCTTTAGTAACATTTATAATACAAAAGCAAAATACTATAATGCGAGACGCTATTTCTCCTCATGAACGTTTGACTGCTACAATGAGATACCTGGCAGAAGGTAAAACCCAAACCAGTCTGCATTTAATATCTAGGCAAAGTTTGGGAAGAGTTAGTGACAGAAGGCCGACTCTCACTGACTCCAAGGTATTCGTTGTGAGAGCCGGGTGTCAACAAGTCCTTTTACTCCGTAATAAGATGCAATTTATGCTATCAGAAGGTTTTATTTATTATTGGTATATCGATTTAACAATTTATTTACGGTGATTTGAATGTTATGCCGTATCGTACTATATTGCCAGTATAACGTTCCCGAATATTTATCGCGGCGCGCGGCGAGGAAGAAAATGTTACCTTTTGTATCAGAGATTCTGTGTCTCCTCGATACTTGCTCGGGCCTGCAGGAGTGACAGTGAGGGAAGGATGAGGTGGTAGCACTGGCTAATGCATTGACCGGCTCACGAAGAGTCGTAGCTACAGAAGCACTCACTAGGAGATGATCACTCGAGGAATGATAATTGATTGGTCAAATGTACTGGTTTATATACCCTGATACATGACGCAATCCTGAAAGGAGTGATGAAATAAAAGTGTTAATCCGATTGATTTGGAGAAATTGGCAAGACTCACCGCCTGTGATTGCATTAATTACCGAAATTCGATGGAATTTAATAGCAGTGCCCTTGCAGAATCGATTGTATTTGCGTTAATGGATTTCTACAGAATTCATTGGTTAGTCATGCTTTTGTTGACTGTATGTAGGTACTGAAGTCCCTACAAGTTATTCCAGAGACGTGTAGAGCTATTTACGGGGCATTAAAAAACGAATACATGAACGTAAGATATTTATTTGTAGGTGTACTTATGTTATTAATTTATCATGAAAAATTTGGAACAAAATACGACAATGTTTGAAACAAAATACGAGTTTTCTGCGTAAAACTGCTCATTATGTGTGTCTATCAGAACTTGAAATTGTGCTTGAGCACGTCCGTCCTCTAGCGCTGTCGCCGATAACTGCCGACTCGGCTCGCCGGCCGTGATCGACACGCGGTTTTGCACGACGAGCCGAGTAAAAAATATAGCAAACATGACGAGCTGCGGGCCAGGCTCGTCGGTATGTAAAACCGCGGTATTGCAATGATACACAAGCGAGCTTTACCGACGAGCCATAAAACCGCAGTTTTACTCGCCCGTCGATCAGGGCCTTAGTATTTTGGAATGCAACTTAGTCCTATGGTGTATCGATTTTGCCTCGAAGTAGCCACCCTGGGCACAGTATACCAAGTTAGAACAGTAAGCGCGCACTCGACTGCCAAGGCGTTGCGGGGATAGGTTGCTTGGGAAGTGAGCAGAGGGATGTGTTACGACAATCGCATATTGTTGGCGTTACGCGCGGGCCATATGCGAATATCATTCAACGGCAGCGCAGTTGGCGTGGACGGCGCTTGTGATTCAATGCGTAATCTTATTACGATATATTGTAGCCATCAGAACTGGTGAAATCGCTCGCATTAATTTTAATTTCGTTCTAAGAGAAGCTACTGTCTGTATACTGTGTCCTGGGTGTCATGTAGAGAGCAGGTACATGAATTCGCGTAAGTTCCCTAACGGTATCGCGGAAATGCCTTCTCACAATAATAATAATAATAATTAAACGCTTTATTTTCTTAAACAAAAAGGCGAGTAAAGGTGTCTCTTAAACGGTAAGGTGTCTCCTAAAACGGGAGAACCTCCTCACTGTCCATTCCTAGAACGGGCTAGTCAGTCTACCCTAGACAACGGCGGCTGCAACGTCACCGAAGCGTCGGGTCCTACAAATTTCACGCGGTAAATTCGTTTTCTATCCTATTCATAAGGGCTAGTCCCAGTTGGGTGACAGAATCAAATAAGCAAAAGGCTAAGGTTTGCCATTCGGTTCCTGTTATTTTTGTAAGCAAATCAATGTTGTATAGTAATTATTTCTTAAATAAATAATAAATAAAATAAATAAATTGTTAATTTTCTACAAAAGTGGCCTATTTCATCACGGGTCCGCCCATTTCAGATATTTTTCTAAGGTCTTATGTCGCCTTAAATACTTTTAATCTAGTGTTATTTCTTTTAATTATAACCAAACGTCTCCACATGTAAAATATTTTTTTTTCTACGGTATTAGTACAGAGGCCTCAAAACTCAAAATTCAAAGCACGCCATTGCTCTAATTTAGGAAATCCCTCTCTAGAATACACATTAAATTGAATAACAGGCACTAATAAACTCCTCTCCAAAGACCACCCACTCCCCTCCTTCGATACCTATCCCTACTAAACTCCCTTACACGGAATTTGTCGCAACCCGCATCAAAAGTTTTCCTCGGGACTTTTTGTGAGGAAACTAATAAATTACCCCTCAAAGTTCTTCCACTCGATCAGAAAGTTACACAAAATTGTACAAATTTGTCGAGCGCTGCTTTTCCACGCAGGTGACTGAGATAGGCAATTCATAGCTAAATAGGGAGTTTGACTAACAACTTGCGGTGTCAACTACAACGGGCGAGCCCGTCACCACAGGACGTTTTAACGATTTTCTCGTTCTGTCGCCCTGCAGTGAACGTAGAAGACTTTGGACAGAACAATCCAACGTCCAGCTACGTCACAACCCGCAAGAAGCCAACGCCTTACCGCGAGATAGCCAGTATGTTACCTGGCGGGCCGACCCTCGCGCCCTTGCTTCCAATTGTGACCAGATTTCTCCGGTCTCTCGATTGGTTCCGAGTTCGAGGTCGCTTGCGCGGTCCTCTCCCTTACGAAGCAGGAAATCTATCGCGGACCAAGGCGTCCTTTGCCCGACTCTGAACCGGGATCGGATGGCCAATGCTCATTTCAAGAGCAGTCGCCGTAAGGTAGGCAACCACCCCCGCTCTATAGGAAACAATACAGTTCCCAGACTCCCCCGATTGTTAGTCGGAGAGCACAATCGATTGGCTTTCGCCGCTCGGTGCGCAGACCGTCCAGGAGCGCCAGAGGTTTGATTCCCAGGGGAGACTGGTTGACCCAGTGTCCTACCCAGGATTCGCACCCCATGCGTGGAGGCCATCGGATGGGTGTTGACCCGTGAGTGTGACCGACCCTGAACACATGGGTCATCGTGGCCACCTCATCATGGGCCCGTTAGCTCCCAAAATTTTGACTAACAGTCGGGGGTGTGTGGAAGCAGTACTGTTTCCTATAGAGCGGGGGTGGTTGCGGACCTTACGGCGACTACTCTTGAAATGACCATCGGCCATCCGATCCTAGGTGAAGAGCCGGGCAAAGGACGCTGTGGTCCGCGATAGATTCAGTAAACACCGTTTCATCGCTTCGTAACGGAGAGGACCGCGCAAGCGACCTCGAACTCGTAACCAACCGAGAGACCGGAGTAATCTGGTCACAATTGGAAGTAAGGGCGTGAGTGTCTGCCCGCCAGGTAACATTCCTGGCTATCTCGCAGTTAAGGCGTTGGCCTCTTACGGGCTTGTGGCGTAGCTAGACGGTGGACTGCTTCGTCCCCAAGTCTTCTACGTTCACTTCCAGTGAGATAGAACGACTAATCGTTAAAAGTTCCTGAGGTGCTCGCCCGCTGTAGTCGACAACCCAAGTTGTAGAATCAGGTCATGCTTACCATAAATAAATACATTGTCATCGTAATGGAATCAACGCGTACATTTTAACTTCATATGATAATATTTGAGGAGTTCCCTCAATTTCTCATGGATCTCATCATCATAACAGGATTTTGATAAAAATGGGACCAATCTGCATGTATATCCTTTCAAATCTTTTTTTCGAATCGTTTCATAAATAGCAAAGTTCTGAGGTAACAAACATTAAAAAAAAAGATACAACTGAACTGACAACCTTCTCCTTTTTTGAAGTCGGTTAAATAGGAATCTAAACTTTATAACAAGTAAGTTTTTTGTTTAAATTTTCATTTACGGCATTCGCGGCGAATTCGCCCTTTCTCGACAATTTCTAAGGGTCATTGATACTGTCATTTGCCTGATCCACCTGTCTTTCTTGGGGATACGAAGCCGCATATTTCCAGTTCTTCATTCATCTCATCCCTTGATTAATCTAGTGACCCAGACCTTATGGCTAATAATATTATGAGAAGAGGCAGCGGAAATTACGTTGCCATAACACTCGTATTTCGATATATATACCTATATATGAGCAAATGTGATTAAATTTGCCTGTAAATCTGCGATGACTCGTCTATCGCTGCCGCGCCGCACAGTATTCACTTCATACAGAAAATAACTTATTAATCAACCAATTATGATAATGTACATAGTTTTAATTGTTACATATTTTTTTTTGTTATGATTATGCTATAGTTAATAATTTTATATCTTTTGTCTCATTTTGTATTTCAATTTCGATTTTATTTTAATTTTTTACTAATTTTTAATTTTTACAAGTAGGTTTGACTATCTCACGCTATTTTTAAGCAATTATGATTATCTAAATACTAGCTTATTGTGCATCTTTTTTATGATTATGTTAAGGTTAGCAATTTTACGAGTATATTATCAATTTGACTTTTATATTATCAATTTTATATTCGATTTTCCAGCTTGTATGAATTAATAATAACTCTTAGTGTATAAATCATCCCAAATTTTCTATATTCTTCATTACTTAGTTTTTCATACAGGTTCATAGTATATTTCAAACAATTGAAATGTCCGACTTAGAACAGGCTATTGCCTAGTTAAGCGACATTAAAATACGATCACTGGCAACAGTTTCTGGCATAACATGTTATAAGTTTTTTGCTACTATATTCTCTGCTATGACATTTTAATTGTATATGTCCATTGATTGTAGATAATTGTAAATGACCAAATAAATGATTTAAAAAAAATAAAAAATCCAGACGCTATAAATCTGAAATTAATCATAGACATATTTTTTTACGTGTTCGGGCTATTTTAGGACACGTCTCTCCATGGATGGATGGCCTTATCGTTTGCCTCTTGTAGATCCTGGTGTGTGATAGAGGTTGACAGTTGTGGGCAGGGTCGGAGGTGGTCTTCATACTGCAGCGTTCCACATATGCATATAGGGTTCTCTGCGTAGCCCCAGCGAACGAGACTATCCCGGCTGTCACACCCACTCTCAGTCTGTTGAGACTGCGCCATGTGGTGTAGAGAAGACGGGGTCCTGGTTCTATGTTCCTTAACATACTCGCCAAGTGAAGCCCTCCATTGAGTTACGCGATTCGATGATTGACTCCCATTGAGCGGATGTGTTTGGCTCATGAACGATTTGCGGGATTTGAGGCGATTGCGGTTTGACTCCTGTCCGTGAAGTGTGTGTCTTGGGTCATCTGTCACCTGTAGCTGTTCTGTATACCGTACATTTTTGTGAAATGTATGGAGTAATCCCGACGCCACGGGTTCGATTGTTAAGCAGTCTGACCATTTGTTTCGAGTTCTTTATTGCATCCACTGTCTACTGATGTATTGGTCAGCTTTTCCAAAACACTTTAGGGTGTACTAATTAAAGTTACACATTTCCTAGTACGCCAGCGTCAGGTGTCCCTGAGTCTGGTCTGCTAACTCTACCCCGGCATTCTATGGTCAAAATACTGCCTGATCCGATAACATTAAAACGACATTGAGACGATCTCCAAGTAAAAGATCTCTTAATTTCTGAACCCGTGAAAGATGTACCGCCACTGCTAAACTCTGGTGTTTACAATATCTAATATACCTGTACCTGCCTTACGTCTCACAGACCAAATATAATGACTCGAGTAATAACACACTTTAATCTGGTAAAAAAAACATCCAACGACAAAAATCGGCTACCCTGGAGCACATATTAGTAGAACGAACCAGTGGTTGCATAGCCGACCCCTGCCAATCAGTTGGGCGGTGACGACTACAACGGGCGAGCCCGTCACTCCAAGCTGGTATAGCGATATGTGATCGTTCTTCCAGCCGTGGGATGAGCGTAGAAGACTTTAGGACAGTACAGACTTAACGTCCAGCAATTCCTTATGGCGAGGCACCGGGAAAGGTACTCAGCGAGCAGCCTCGCCCCATGACTACCAGCTTTAAAAGGATATCTCCTTCTGGAATTAACCATCAGGATACCTCCAGCCTCCCGAATGGTCACGGGTCCGAAGTCACTTGCGCGACCTCCACCTACAGTATGTTCAGCGGTGATTCAGTTTGAATCAATCGCGGACCAAAGGCATCTTTTTCCCGGCTCTGAATTCAGGGTTAGGTAGCCTAATAATATTTCAAGAGTGGTTGTCTGCTTAGGAGACAGTATATTTCCATAGTCTCCAGACTCCTTCAGCAATTAGTGCACAATCGATTGGCGTCGCCGAACGGTGCGCAAACTGTCCAGTAGCGCCAGGAGGCAATCCCCTTGGCGAAAACCGATCCACCAGCTGTGAGACCTGAGACGCGAGAGTCTTATCCGGGGTAACTTTCCACACGAGGAGGCTTTTGAATAGGAGTTAAATTGTGACTTGTACCGATCCGAGAACACAACTGATCTAATGACCCAAGCTGCAAGTAACCATTCGCTACGTTATGCAGCACAGTGAGTTTGTGAATGTGTGCACAGATTTTCAAAATTCACGTCAAAATATTCATCTATACAATCTTCGCCAGCTGGCGCCGCGGCGGTAGAAATCGAACCACCCGCCCCGTGCCAAATGAACGCAGTCGCACTCCTATTATCCGCGTGAAACTGTAAATGAAAATGAAACTTTGTCTCAACTCTCTTAGAAATTCTTTTAAAAAAAATATATATAAAAAAAACAAATAAAATCAAGATTCCTAAATAATGTAACAATATAAATTCATAAATTGTCAACAAAATAATTGTGTAAACAAATAGAAATATTAACTAATAAAAAACAAATAGTCGTTTATCTAAAACACACCTATCCAATTTAAAATTATGTCGCACTGCCGATCAAGTTTAGGTAGATGCTCTTCTTAAATTTATTATTCTTTGTCTTGAATACGTCGGTATTCTGAAATTGATTATTGTAAGTAGATATATGCTGTATGTGATGGAATTTTGAGCATATCTAGTACAGACGCGGGGGACTTCGGTCGTACGATATAAATTTAGCTGTATAAATGTTTGTTTAAACCTTGAGATTTTGGCTAATGTTCATATATAATTTGTAGCAGAAACATTTGTTATCACCCTCATATCTCTCTCATGAAAGGTGCTGATACCACCCTCTTAAAAAAGTGCTTTTTACTTGTCACTAGGGCATCTGGCCAGTGGTTATGTACGGCAGCGAAGCGTGAACCATAAAAGAAGACACCAGACGGCGGCTAGAAGCTTTTAAGACGTGGTGCTACCGTCGAATGCTCTGTATAAGCTGGACCCATAAAGTTGGCAACGAAAAAGTGCTTCAACGTGCTGGTACGACCCAAAAATTGTTGCACACCGTCAAAAAGCGCAAGATTGAATATCTGGGGCACGTGCTGCGGCATGACAGATATCAGCTACTCCAACTGACATTGATGGGCAAAATTGAGGGTAAATGGCGCCGTGGATGGAGGAAAAAGTCGTGGTTGTGCAATGTCAGAGAGTGAACCAAATCAAGAGTACAGAACAGCTTTTCCGGATAGCGCAAGACCGACAAAAGGATCCAGAGCTAACGGCCTACCTCCAGTAATGGAGAAGCACTTCAAGAAGAAGAAGAAGGGCATATATTATGTGCACAAATTATTAACATATTTTTAAACTTATATGTTAAGTATTTTTTAACATTGAACTAACTACCAAAAAATATTTGACTTTGACAATGAATTATACTTTTAGACTAGGTATTTTTATATTAAATCTTATATTACTTAAAACATAATATTAAATATTAATGACTGTTTCTTTCTTTTCTCACATATAACTTTATTTATATTATTTAATCGAATTTTATATTATATTTATTGCCGATTTAATAATGGAATTGCATTTTATTTATTATATATTTTTAATATTTTTTTATTATTATTTTTTTTTATTTTATTCTGAAGACCACATTTTAGGGCAATTTAGTGTCATTAGCTTTTTACTAAAACTTGTACATTTGTAGGCAACCAAGCAATCAAGCAAACTTGATTGTAATATTGAAGTCCTGTCCACCCTAGAACGGGCTAGTCCCAGTTGGGTGACAGAAACAAATAAGCAAAAGGTTAAGGTTTTGCCATTCGGTTCCTGTTATTTTGTAAGCTAATCAATGTTTTATAGTAATTAATTCTTAAATAAATAAATAAATAAATATTTAAAGTGGTATTTTTTTCATAATAATGCTCTTTCTTTGTCCTTTTAACTGTCTATATAGCAATAGCTTATTGTCATACTAGCCTATATCATTGATTATATAGGGCATTAGATTGATCAATACACGGAGCAGCTGCTCCGTGGATCAATACGATCAATACGTTTTAACGATTAGTCGTTCTCTCTCCCGTGAAGTGAACGCAGAAGACTTGGACAAAACAATCCACCGTCAAGCTCCGCAACATGCCCGTAAGAGGCCAACGCCTTAACTGTGAGGTAGCCAGGAGTGTTACCCAGCGGGCTTACACTTACGCCCTTGCTTCCAATTGCGACCAGATTACTCCGGTCTCTCGATTGGTTACGAGTTCAAGGTCGCTTGCGCGGTCCTCTCCCGCACGAAGCGGTGAAACGGTGTAAACCGAATCTATCGCGGACCACGGCATCCTTTGCCCGGTTGTCACCCAGGATCGGGTAGCCGATGGTCGTTTCAAGAGCAGTCGCCCTAAGGTCCGCGACCACCCCCGCTCTATAGGAAACAGTACTGCTTCCAGACTCCCCCGACTGTTAGTGCACAAGAGTTGGCCACGAAGACCCATTCTGTTTCAGGGTCGGTCACACTCACGGGTCAACACCCATCCGATGGCCTCCACGCATGGGGTGCGAGCCTGGGTAGGACACTGGGTCAACCAGTCTCCCCTGGGAACAATCCTCTAGCGTTCCTGGACGGTCTGCGCACCGAGCGGCGCAAGCCAATCGATTGTGCTCTCCGACTAACAATCGGGGGAGTCTGGGAACTGTATTGTTTCCTATAGAGCGGGGGTAGTTGTCTACCTTACAGCGACTGCTCTTGAAATGACCATTTGGCCATCCGATCCCGGTTCAGAGTCGGGCAAAGGACGCCTTGGTCCGCGACAGATTCGGTGCACTCCGTTTCACCGCTTCGTAAGGGAGAGGACCGCGCAAGCGACCTCGAACTCGGAACCAATCGAGAGACCAGAGAAATCTGGTCACAATTGGTAGTTAGGGCGCGAGTGCCGCCCGCCAGGTGACATACCTGGCTACTCGCGGTAAGGCGTTGGACTCTAACGGGTTGTGGCGTAGCTAGATATCGGATTTGTTATGTCCAAAGTCTTCTACGCTCACTGCACGGTCGATAGAACGATGAATCGTTAAAACGTCCTGCGGTGACGGGTTCGCCCGTTGTGGTTGACATCTCAATATGTTAGTGCACAATCTATTGGCTTATACCGCACGGTGCGCAGACCGTCCAGGAGCGCCAGAAGGTTGATTCCTAGGGGAAACTAGCCCTAAGGCCAGAGTCTTGCCCGGGCTCGCACTTCATGCATGGATGCCACCGGACTTATATACGAAGACTTATACCGCCGGACTTATACACTACACTAAATTTCAAGATAGGATACCATATAGACGTGTTTAGAGCGCCATCTATATTGCGCAGCCATACTGCCATACCACGAACTCTGCCATATTGAACATACAAGAAAATAAATCAATGTTTGAAACTTTGAGTGCCATCTACACGTTGCGTTTCGTAGCGAAATCCTATCTTCCGAAACGTAGTACAGCATTGATCAATTTAATACCCTTAATAATCAAAGCCCATATGACACAAAACAGTGTGCGCCCTTGCCCTACCCTGTGAGGCGATTCATGATATCATGGATAGCTAACTTATATGTATATCTATACTCGCTTGCTAGTCATATCAATTACGGCTCTTACTAGAGAGTCTATTCAATAATTCAAAATGTATAATAATCTGGCTGACTGTACATTCAATCCTCGTCCTATTCCGTCGACTAGATAGAATATTGATGGGCTGCTCTCTAGAAATATTGACGTAGTCAAATCGGTGTTGCTTCAGTTACATACAGACTTGGTGTAGGTATTAAGGGCTCTCTAGACGATCAAGCATGCTTGTCAAGCATCGCGTCGCGGGCTGGGAGGGATCGTAAACTTTTTGATAGATGTTTTTAAAGCCGATGTTTTTGTCATATATTGTTTTCACATATATCAAACCGTTTCGTCAGCGCATGACGATAAAGAGCGCATGACGATAAAGAGCTCATTTTTCTCCGACTTGATTTACAAATGTCGGCATTTCGTATTAAAACCAATAATTATCACAATAAAATATAGCCTATAGCACTCGTTCATAACGGAGATTACCATTGGTAAAAGAATTGAAATCAGATGAGTAGTTTCGGAGATTACTCCCTACATACAAACTTACAAACATTACTTCTTTATAATATTAGTATAGATAACGATGTTTCAATTGTAATTTTGTTGAATTACAAGGAATTTAGTTGGAACTCCATTACTCGATTAAATGTATCATCATTTTGCGTACGGTTTATGGAAATAACAGTATACTGTAGTTTCAACATGATGCATCTGTCCGACTATAACCGTACGTTTGTATACTACTACATGCTGTCATGTTAGAAGCGAGATCCCAAGGTCGCGACATAATGAAATAACGTTATGGTTTATGATTACGGCACGGTAACTACCGTACGCTATATTTAACATCGTTACACGTCATGTTAATACATACGTATGGACTACAGGCCGAGTTATATACGCAATCCTTGTTGAAACAAGCGTATTTCTGTGTGTTACATCGTTATATTTTTCTCAGTGTATTTCACCCGCCTACCGACCGACGAGGAGGTAAAGTATTGTGAACGCGCATTTTTTTTCGTGATGAAGACGGATGACCCCACCCCTATCCGAGACGATTGGGACCATTTAGAGACTGGAGTATTTTTTGTGTGTCTGTGTGTCTGTCTGTCTGAATGTGTGTATTCTTCCTCGATAGCGCCCAAGCGCTTCATCCGATTGAGCTAAAGTTTGGCATGCAGGCATCATTTTGTCATTGCAAGAGTTGAAAAGATTGTGGTTAAAAACGATCTACCAGAGGGCGCTCTAGTCTAACTTCAATCTCAATATATTGGACTTAAAATTCGGTACATCGTTGTGCTGAAATCACATGTTGAAATTTTGTTTGGAATGTCTCATATTCAAACGATACATTTACTATTTAAAGTCCGCTATATATTAATTAAATATTAAGGCACTTAAAAGCGACGCTTGCGATGCGTGGCAGTTCCAGAAACTTAAAGTGTGACCTTTGCAGACCTCGATCCTCCTTAGGGGCGTCTTCTGCCTGCAGTCCTTGTCCTCGTCGCCTTTCGCTTCCCCGAAGAATGCCGCAGCCGCAGCCGCCGCTGCCGTCGTCAATAGCGGCCATCATTTATCTCAACGGTTGAGTCATCGTTTCGCATTGTCTCTGTTGACTTTTAAATGATTGCTTTTGTTTTGATGTTGCCTGCGGCCCGTTGCCGTTGCCTCGGCGACGCGCGCGTAAAAACGCTTAGATCGGTCTCCTACGCGACGTGACGCGAATACGCAAAACGCGCACACTTACCACTAATAGGCACCGCGCCACACCACCGCGGCATCGATGCTCGCGTACATATTCACATACAAGTAATTATATTAAAAACAATAAAAAACACTCTTGATTATCAAATACTAAAATAATCCGGCTATAACCCCTTTGGTTATTAGACGGATGGGCAGCGTGTCCAGCAACTAGAGCTGTCGACTACAACGGGCGAACCCTTCACATCAGGAAATTTTAACGATATTTATCGTTGCCTCCCGTGAGATGAGCGCAGAAGACTTGGGACGAAAAACATTCCACAGTATAGCTACGCCACCTGCCGGTCAGAGGCCAACGTCTTACAGCGAGGCACCGGGAAAGGTACCCAGCGGGCAGCCTCTTCCCGTTACTACCAGTTTGAAAGGATATATCCGTCTGGAATTAACTTTTAGGATACCTCCTGACTGGTTACAGGATCGAGATCGCTTGCGCGGTCCTCTCCCTTATGAAGCGGTGATACTGATCTATCGCGGACCATGGCGTCCTTCACCACGGCTTATTCACCCGGGATCGGGTGGCCGAATGGTCGTTTCAAGAGCAGTTGCCATAAGGTTAAGAACCACCCCCGCTCTGTATGAAACAACTGTTCCCAGATTCCCCCGGCTGTTAGTCGGAGTGCACAATTGATTGGCTGATGCCGCACAGTGCGCAAACCGTCCAGGAGCGCCCGAAGGTTGACTCCTAGGGGAGACTGGCCCACAGGCCAGCATCCTATCCTGGCTCTCCCGTCTGCGTGGAAGCCGCCGGAGCGTGTCCAGCAAACCGGACACATTCAAGGTGTCGTCATCTACAACGGGCGAACCCGTCACCCCAGGAGGTTATAGCGATGTATGATCATTTTTTTTACATGGAGTGAGCGTATTGACTTTGGGACAACAAAAGTTTTCAACTACAACGAGCGAACCCGTCACCTCAGGAAGTTTTAACGATACTGATCGTTCTATCTCTCGTGAGGTGAGCGTAGATGACCTAGAGACATTACAAATCTCTCTCTTCCGCTGGATGGAATGGAGGAAGGTATCCAGCGGTCACCCCGGTTATTAAAACACTAATAACCAAAAGTAATAAAAAAGGCCGTTACAGAAAGTGAACTGTTCTATCCTAATTATTTTTATTACGTTGTTTTTATAAAATATTTGTGATTTATGTATTTATCCATATAGATACATGTATATTTCCGAAGTATACTCAATCAGACCTTTTATTTGAAATATAAACACGATATATTTATGTTAATTTATTGACATATGGACATTTGAATATTGAATATTTTAGGAAAATACTTCGATGCTTTAAGACTGACACAGGTGGTCCTTTAAAAAAGTCTCATGCACAACCGATAGACGTCGCCATACGGTGCGCAATCTGTCCATTAGCGCAGGGATGCAGTCCCACCAGGAGAAACCGGTCCACCAGCCGTGTGGCCTGAGACGCGAGAGTCTTACCCGGGGTAGCCTTCCGCACGAGGAGGCTTCTGAATAGGAGCTGAATCGTGATTTGAGCCGATCCGAGAACAAAGTGGATCTTGTGGCCCAAGCTGCATGAATCCGTTCGCACCTGAATGCAATAACAACACACATGTTACACGCACACATACATATAAACACGTCATTGTAGGGTTGGTTGTAAGAGCTTCTCATATGACAATAAACCCGCCCATTGTGAAATTTTACAATAAAGAGTAGAAACAAAGAATAAAGTGCAGAATCAACAATAACCGAACACCAATGAGCGAATTTATCCATTATCAAATTTGAAAAATCTAAATTTTCCAAGATTGGGCTCGATTGCGTTTCTCCGTGGAAGAATACTGGAAAATAAATAGGATAGAAAACGAATTTACCGCGTGAAATTTGTAGGACCCGACGTTTCGGTGACGTTGCAGCCGCCGTTGTCTAGGGTAGACTAAAGAGCTGTCAGTCCGTTGTTTTGCGGGTAGGCCGCAAACCGCTGCCGCCACTGCGTAGGTTATAACGGTGGTGGGGGGCCGGGCTCGGAGCGCGGGAATTTTTAAAATCCGTCTTGCACACAACACTCACTGTATCCTGTTTTACGTCTTTGCGTTCGGCGTTCGGCGGCGGGAACATTTTAAGAAGAGGGTTCCACGTAGAAGAGAGTTTGTAGCCGTCATCTCTATTGAAGTTCGGAGTTCTTCTTATTTCAATGGCTTCCCGGATCATGCGAGGAAAGTAGAATTGTTCCTTGGATAGAACAATGGGATTTTGAAACTGCATCCAGTGGTTACTTCCGCTATCCAATATATGTTCGCAGATCGCCGATTTTTCTCGCTGAACGTTTTTAACAGCTTTGATGTGTTCTGTCAGTCGCGTGGCTATGGGCCGTTTCGTTTGTCCAACGTAGGCTAGACCGCAGCTGCATTCGACTTTATACACACCCGGGGTTTGCAGTGGTATTACATCCTTTACAGGCCTCAAAAATCGAGCTATATTTTGGGTCGGTTTGAAGATCGTTTTTATATCGAATCTGTTTAGCATCTTACTTATTCGATCAGTCACGCCCTTGACGTATGGTAAGAATGCTCTTGATCTGCTCGGTTTTTGAGTTTCGTCCGTATTAGATCGTGTGCGTGTCTCGTGATATTTTCCGTATCCATTTTTCCTAAGGACATCATTGACATGTTCCATCTCCTTCGGAAAATGCTCAGTGTCGCATAGATCGCGTGCTCGATTCACGAGCGACGTTTGCACTGAACGTAGATGGTAGGGATGATGGTGTGAGCTTGCATGCAAATATCTGTCCGTATGTGTGGGCTTTCGATATACCGTATGTCCGAGAGTATTGTCACTTCTCCTCGTCACTTTGACATCCAAAAATGGTAAGGAGCCGTCCTTCTCTACTTCATAGGTGAAACTGATTTTTGGGTGTATGGAGTTTAGATGACCCAGGAATTCTTTCACCGTTTGAATGTTGCCTTTCAGGATGCAGAAGGTATCATCCACGTAGCGAAGCCAGAGAATGGGTCCGGGAGCATGATCCGGGAAGCCATTGAAATAAGAAGAACTCCGAACTTCAATAGAGATGACGGCTACAAACTCTCTTCTACGTGGAACCCTCTTCTTAAAATGTTCCCGCCGCCGAACGCCGAACGCAAAGACGTAAAACAGGATACAGTGAGTGTTGTGTGCAAGACGGATTTTAAAAATTCCCGCGCTCCGAGCCCGGCCCCCCACCACCGTTATAACCTACGCAGTGGCGGCAGCGGTTTGCGGCCTACCCGCAAAACAACGGACTGACAGCTCTTTAGTCTACCCTAGACAACGGCGGCTGCAACGTCACCGAAACGTCGGGTCCTACAAATTTCACGCGGTAAATTCGTTTTCTATCCTATTTATAATGTCAAACAACCGCGATAGTCTTCGATTTTATATTACTGGAAAATAGTTCATGGGAACGAGACAGAGCAATGCATTAGAGTGGAATGTAAAATGAACGATCGTATTTTTTCCGCAATAACATGACCTGCCGAATTTAAATCCATACACCAATCTGTTGCTCAACGCCGTACTGCGATTTGGCAACTGGGATTTTACTACTCTTCAGTAGAATTACCGTGTGAGAGACTACCCCGGGAAGGACTTTCGCGTCCCAGGCCTCACGGCTGGTGGATCGGTTTTCCCTAGGGGAGTGCCCTCCGGCGCTACTGGACGGTGTGTGCACCGTGCGGCGTCAGCCAATCGGTCGTGCACTTACTAATTACTGAAGGAGTGTGGATACTATTTAAATATACTGTCTCCTAAGCAGCAGGGGTGGATGTTGACCTGTTATGCCACTCTTGAAACGACCTATGGGTCACCCGATCCCGAGTGGCATTACGAGCAAAAGATCCGCTTCCGCGATAAATTCATATTGAATTACCGCTGTAATACAACAGGTAAAGTCCGCTCAAGCGACTTTGTTCCTATAACAAGTCGGAAGGACAGAGGTATCCTGAAGATTAATTCCAGACCTAGATATTCTGCTAAAGCTGGTAGCCAGGGGAAGAGGTGGCCCCAATGGGTTACCATCCTAGTGCCTCGCCGTAAAGCTTTGGTTTTCTAGAAAAACGGTGCCGTTTGACACCAAAACGTTGTATATAAAAACCATCGGCGTAGGTTTCTTAGAGAGCGTGGAGTGTCACCGTAACGTCAAATAGCGGTGCTGTCAGTTGCATGACGGCCGTCATAGCTATGATTAACTGTTGTGGGATGTTTTTTTGCGTGTAGCGTTGAGCATTCTATTAAAAACTACGACTGGAAACGTGACTTCGACGAGCGAAAATGACGATCAAGTAATTGATTTTGTGCGAAAGTTTTGCCTAAATTTTTGGTCATTACAGTGCAGATGGCGACTCACTAAAATTTGAAATGTATCCTCAGTAGTACTATTTTTAAACATCACGCTCTCTTCCAAACGTTTTTTTCGTCTTCCGACTTTCATCTTCCAAATATACTATTAGGTGCTACATTTAAATCGTCCATTTTCCACCGCTGCACGACACAACACTCGAGTAAGTAATAATAAAAACTCTTTATTCTTAAGAAAAGGCGAGCTTATTGCCTGCAGGCAATATTTTAGAGCTAACCTATACTATTGTAAGAACATTATTTGCGAGTAGACTACATAACTTAACCTATATAAAGAGTATGACAAATAAAATAGAGGAGGATAGAAAGAAGTATATACTTTACTCTTTGTGGGCACAGATTTGCCTCATAAAAATAATCTAACACCTATAAGGACGCTAAAGTTTTAAAAGGAGGGGGATGGGAGGGGAAAGGGAATTTATCTGGAGGATTTCAAATGCTCTCTGAGTCTGTTTTTAAAAGTTGTTTAAAGTAAGTAGTGAGTGACTACGATTGAATAGGTCGCACCACTTTCTAGGAAACCACAGCTTTAGGTTAACCGAGACGGCCGTCCTATCACGGCCGTCATATCACGGCCGCTAGGTAACAGCACCGCTTTTCTAGGAAACCAAAGATTAAGGTGCTGGCCGCTGGCGGGTTCGTGGCTATGCTGGACGGTAGATTTGTATCGTCCCAAAGTCTTCTATGCTCACCTCATGGGAGACAGAATGATCATTATCGTTAAAACATCATGACGGGTTCGCCCGTTGTAGTCGACATCTCCTAATGCATGTCGCCTGCGCAGAAGGGTTGCCAAAACGTACTACGACGATAAGCAATCTAATGTATACTAATATTATAAAGAGGTAAAGTTTCTGAGGTTGTAGAAAGTAATCTCTGGATATACTAAACCTATTTTGAAAATTCTTTTACCAATCGAAAGCCACGTTATTCGTGAGTGTTACAAGCTATATATTAATCCGAAAAATGAAAAGACTTTTTTGTGGTAGTCGGATTTGCAAAGTAAGTCGGAGAAAAAACGGTCGAACGAAAACGTTTCTAACCAACGCTGCCTTAATGATGAGAGATATATGATTAAGTTCTAAAGAAAAGTTGTAGAATTTGATAATGCCTACAAAAAATCAGCGACAGCATACCTATGTCAAACTTTTATATTTAAGTCACAAAAAGTAGTATTTTACATAAAAAAATGATTTAAATCGTTAGGTCATGTTTATTTATCATTTTATCAATAATTATGAATTCATATCAAAATAAGTATATTTATTGTCTCAAGTGTTGAAAACAAAAAAAAAAAACCCTTTTACTGCATATAATTTCTCTTTTACTGCATACATGGTTAAAGAGATAAGACACTCACAAATAAGACACTCACAAGAAGACACTCACAAATAAAGGTAATATAGACAAATTGGCATACAAATACATACATACATATGCAGTAAAAATATAACCTTTATTTTGGCAGTCAGGAAATAAATCATAGCACTCAGTACTAACCGAACCACACTCATAATTTCATCACAAGTAAAAAGTTTTACCTCCCAACGAAGTGGGCACGGGTCAGCTAGTACCATATATAATCAATTATGAAACCTTAATAACAATTCTGTCATTTAAGCGTAAATCCTAAATTATTCTCTACGTATATATTGAAGCAGGTTGGACTCTCTCTCCGACCTATTAGCCACTGTTATTACGAGGATATCCTTCTATTTGATTAATTGACAATTAATTATTTCGTCAAATGGCTTCGGCTAACGTACCATACTTGTTTATACAGGCTTTCATCTAGTGAGCGGAGTTGCCTGTTGGTCGGTAATGATTATATTACCAACCTTTATCCAGTGGCTCCTTGTCGTAAAAGTCGGATATCTTCTATGGCAGTACTAAATCACAGCTACTAATGCGAAAATCCCTCCCCTGGAATGTTTAATGGTTTATGCGGCGTTAATTTACGGCGTATGTAATATTAAAAATGCAATTATTGACCTGCTGCACCGGCACAGATTAGGCAAGGGTGTACTAGACGTGTATCCGCCGTGTCGAAGCCTTCGGTTCACTGCATTTGTCGACGTCATTGGCATTCTTGTTTTTTTTTCACTAAAATTATATATGCTACAATGCTTATAATATTATAAATAGGATAAAAAACGAATTTTCCGCGTTAAGTTTGTAGCATCCGACGTTTCGGCGACGTTGCAGCCGCCGTTGTCCAGGGTAGACTGATTTCACGCGGTAAATTCGTTTTCTATCCTATTTATAATTTTAAACAACCGCGATAGTCTTCGATTTTATAAAGCTTATAATATTTTATTATTATGATTTAATATAAGTAGGCTATCGCCTGTTCTAATCTATACCCAAATGCATGATTATATCAATAACATATTATAATTTTACTTTAAAACCAACCAACGAGGAGGTTAAGTATTGTGAACCACTGTTAAAACGAGATAAAGACGGATATATACATTTCACCTGCCCCCCCCCCCTCTACTCTCCGAGACGATTAAGAACATTTTCAGACTGCAGTCTGTGTGTCTGTATGTGTGCCTATGTGTGTGTATTCCTCTACGATAGTGCCTAAGCGCGTAATCCGATTGAGCTGAAATTTTGCATGCAGACAGCTATTGGTCATGGCAAGAGTTGAAGAGATTGTGGTTGAAATCGCTCCACCCGGGAGCACACTAGTCATTTTCAATCTCGAAATAATGAACTTTTAGCTTGAAATTCCGTACACACGTGCCTTGTTGGGCCGAAACCATATTGTGAAATTTTGGTTTGAATATGTCATATACAAGCGACACAAATAATATGTAAAGTCCGCCATACAAATGTATTGGGGAATGAAATATTTAAATTTGCGGCGTCAATATCCATTTTGATCCCCGCTGAGACGGTCATGACCGTTTCCATATGGAAGTCTATCTGTATGTGTGTGTGTGTGTGTATGTATGTGTGTGTGTGTGTGTGAGTGTTTGTGTGTGTGTGTGTGTGTGTGTGCGCGCGTGTGTGTGTATGGGGGGGGGGGGGAGCTAATGGGCCCGTGCTGAGTTGGCCACGAAGACCTATTTGTTCAGGGTCGGTCACACTCACGGGTAAACACCCATCAGGCAGTCTCCATGCATGAAGCGAGAGCCCGGGTAGGACTCTGGCCTTAGGGCTAGTTTCCCCTAGGAGTCAATCTTCTGGCGCTCCTGGACGGTCTGCGCACCATGCGGCGTAAGCCAATCGCCTGTGCATCCTGACTCGGGGGAAGCTGGTAGCTGTAGTGTTTCCTATACAGCGGGGGTGGTTTTTATTTTATTTTTTATTTTTCAGAAAACTTACAGCGGTTTATACTTAATACTAACACATTATATATACATCTAAGGCCAATTAAAAGTTTTCACAATTAAATTAAATCTATTGTTACAGCGCAATGAGCAATGAAACAAATGCAGGTTCAAGTAAGGGGAAAGGGATATGGTAAGCTAAGTAAGTAAGTAAGATAAGCCATATTATGAGTTATGTAGATGTATGATATATGATGATATATAACGTATATACATATATACATACATACACGTGCACAAACAATAAATTTATATAAATAATACGATACGGTAATAATAAATGTCCTACGATACGGTTGCTGATCTTACGGCGACTGCTCTTAAAACGACGGAGTTCCCTCATCGGGAGCCAACCCAGGCTACATCAGCCATGTCATGGTGAAACTTTGGAGTTGCTATCATAAATGAATGCTTATACAAAATGTTAGGTCTCTGCTGTTGACGGTTGAGGAGTCCTCTAGTTGGGAGCCAACCCTGGGTGGACGGATTTCAACTACAATCTATTCAGATCATGCCATGACCAAATAATGCCTGCATGCCAAATTTCAGCTCAATCAGATGAAGCTTTTCAAGCTCACAGAAGTGCGTTCACAAAAGTAAAATGCCCAACACTGCGTGCGGATAGGTAGTTTATCGGGTCCGACATCCGGATAAGTGGGAACAGCGCCATGCAAATATATAAGCGAGCGAGATCCGACACGATTTGTTATCGGACGTGCGGCGCTCGCAAGCCGACCGAGAAAACCTGTTGGAGCCGATAAAAAAATGGTGTCCGTTAAGTGGGAACAGCTCCATACAAAATGTTCTGCCACTAGGCCACCCGACTTTTTATCGGGCCCGACACCCGACAAGTGGGAACAGGCGGTAATGGTCAGTTTGTTAGTTCCCTCATATTTTCGGCCATTTAGTTCAATCACAGTAAATTAATTCGATACAGAGGTAATCGCGCGCTTCCGCCACCTCCCGTCCGTGCGAGATCCGCGCGGTCATCCATTTATTGATTTTGCAGAACTATACCGCAGCGAATATCCATCAGATGACTGGGGATGAGACGTGGGTGTGGGACTGCATGCCACAATCCAAAAGACAATCATTTCAGTGTCGTCATTCATCTTCTCCAGCAACCAAAACGTTCAAGACGACCCATTCAGCCGGAGAAGTGATGGCATCTGTTTTATGGGTCCGTAAGGGGATGCTGTAGGTGAATTATATACCTAAAGGTACTACCATTAATGCAGAGGCATACTGTAATACTCTAAAAAGAGCAATTCAAAACCGCAGAAGGGGAATGCTGACCCATGGAGTCATCCTTTTGCATGACAACGCCAGGCCCCACACCGCGCGAGTTTTAAAGAAGCTGCTGACATCGTTTGGATGGAATATTGTCACCCATTCCCCCTATTCATCCAAGTGCTCGCCTTCAGACTATAAAATTTTCACTAAACTAAAGGAATTTTTGGGTTAGATAAATTTTTACAACTATCAGGAGGATGAGGAAGCTGTGAAGAAGTGGCGGAAAGAGCTGGCGGCGGAGGTCAACGACACTGTCATACAAAAGCTGATGCCCCACAAACAAAAAAGTTTTAATCACGACGGTGATTATATTGAAAAGTATTTTAATATATTTGTGAAGTCTCTCATGTGAATTTAAATTAAATTAAAGCATTTTTCGATCCTACATAAAAGTTGTAACCTTACTTTCTGGATAACCCTAGTAATTCATTGCGTAGTTCACTTGACGAATATTTAATTATGATGTAAGTGTGAATATAATTATCTAGGGTTAAATGTGTGCATTCTTGTACTCTGGGGTGTAGTCGAGTCGATTACGCATTCGTGTGACATCTGAAGTGAAAGCACTCAAATCTCCAATTAATCTGTGGCACCGGCTTGCGATATTTATTGCGGGCGCTACTAGTGGCAGTAGCTCGCGAGAGTGGCCCTGGCCACTCTAATTGATTATTTATTGCAGCGTCTAATTACGCAAAGGGGAATTAGATTGCAGCGCAGTGCACTAGCACAATGCGCCGCGAGCTCATTACACCCGATGGCGCCATCAATCATGCGAGTGCACTAGCCGCCCGCTTCTGTTAGCCGGTGCTTTTAGTAACACGACCGTCCGCTATTAATAAATTGGTTGAACGGGGTGCTCACAATGCACCCCGAGCTATAATTTCTACCGCCACTTTGAATTATTACCCGACGAGCGGTATCGCACTTGCCGTAGGTTGTGACGATCGGCCATCATTGCTTTCTCGGCAAAGGGAAAAATTGTGAACGCACCTCTGTGTGCCTGTGTGTGTGTGTATATATGTATATATTCATATTCATATTCATTTTATTAGTATACTGGTATACAAGTCAGATACAGATTAGCAAACATTCATACATGTTAGCAAACAAACATTTTTTTATCGTAAAGAAAAGATAAAATAAACAAAACAAAACGAAGGAAAAAACACAAGAATAATGTAAAAAGAAGAAATACAAGACAAAATGCAAAGAGATCATTAAATATTTTTGCCACCAAAGCATTTTAGACTTCACTCGAGTAATATTCCTTAAGTGAGTAAAACGCCTTATCTGTAAGGTATCTCTTAAGGCGTCTCTTAAACACGTCAAGAGATTGCGCCTGCGCAATGTGCTCGCTGAGTTTGTTGTAAACCGCTGGGCCGGCGATATAGGCTAGCCTCTCCGACTTGGATAATGCATGACTTACCGAACGTAGCATGCTACGGGATCTCGTTGGATACTGATGATGCACACCATTCACTTCAAAATCGGCTAGATTTCTGCGAACGAACAGTGCTACTTCCATTATATAAATGGACAGCAGCGTCATGAGGCAGAGATCTCTAAACGGAGGCCTAGCTGGCGTATCAAGCGCCACACGCGCTATTGTGCGGACTGCACGCTTCTGCATAACGAAAGCCCTCTGCCGGTCGGCTGCTCGCCCCCATAACTCCGCGCCGTACGTTAGCACGATAACGCCCAAACGCTTCATGAGTTGATAAGACAGTGGTTTAAATCGGTCCACCAGGGGGCGCGCTAGTCGTACTTCAATCTCGAAATATTTGGCCTAGATTTAAAATTCGCTAAAACCACATTGTGAAGTTTTGGTTAGAATATCTCGTATACAAGCGACACAAATAATTAATAAACTCCGCCAAATTTAAGAAAATACCACGAAAATAACACTGGGGGGAGGGGTAATTGACACGCGGGGGGTGGGGGTTTAGGGTGTTGAAATGCTTCAGTAGGTCGATCAATTTATTTATTTATTTACTTAAGAATTAATTACTTTAAAAGATTGTTTAGCTTACAAAAATAACAGGAACCGAATGGCTAAACCTTAACCTTTTGCTTATTTGTTATTGTCACCCAACTGGGACTAGCCCGTTCTAGGGTGGACAGGACTCTAATATTACCATCAAGTTTGCTTGATTGCTAATAACACTAAATTGCTCTAAAATGTGGTCTTCATAATGAAATAAAAAAAATAAAAGATATTAATTCAAAAATATTAAAAGATAATATAATAAAATAATATAAATATAATACAAATATATATAATATAATATAAATAAAATGCAATTCCATTATATAATCGGCAATAGATATAACATAAAATTCGATTAAATATTATAAATAAAGTTATATGTGAGAAAAGATAGAAATAGTCATTAATATTTAATATATTATGTTAGAAATAAAAGTATTTAATATAAAAATACCTAGTCAAAAAAGTACAATTCATTGTCAAAGTCAAATCATTTTTGGTAGTTAGTTGAATGTTAAAATATACTCAACATACATGTTTAAAAATATGTTAATAATTTTTGCACCTAAGTTTTATTAGACTATTATTTCTAGCATTTGATGTATGGTTAGTATGTCATGATTCGATAACTATTTCTTTAATTTATTGGGGTTTTATTTCTTTTATAAATTTATTTTTCAATCCTTGTAGTGTTTGCGTGTAGTTTGAGCAGACTGGTCGAAGAAGGATATTCACTAAGAAAGATTTATGTGTAACATTTGACGCCTGGGTCATCCTCCACATTGAAACTCCACTCCATTACACATTGAAACTGTTAATTTAAGAAATTGCCGATATTAAAAAATCCTAAATCCTTTGGTATTACTAATTCACACTATTGAAAGTCCGGTACTGGATATTTTAACTAGGTTTAATTTTAAGATGTATATATGCTGTAATGAAAATCCTGATCTTCTGTATGTATTTAAAATAAATTTTCGTGATAATTGAAACGGTAATCGACAAATACAATATTCAAAATCTAACCTAATTATAAACGTGGGTAATTAGTTACGTAGATTGTTTCATATGTCGTTTTTTCAGTCAAGCCATACCATTGTTTCTTTAAACTATATCGGTAATTATGATTGTTGATTTAATGTGTATTAATAATATTGTTGTTCAGTGTTGGTCACACTCACGGGTCAACACCCATCCTGCGGCCTCCACGCATGAAGCGCGAGCCCGGGCAGGACTCTGGCCTTAGGGCTAGTTTCCCATAGGAGTCAACCTTCTGGCGCTTCTGGACGGTCTGCGCACCGTGCAGCGTAAGCCAATCGATTGTGCACTCTGACTAACAGTCGGAGTGCAGTACTGTTTCCTATAGAGCGGGAGTGGTTGCGGACCTTAAGGCGACTGCTCTTGAAACGACCATCGGCTTCCGATCCTGGGTGAACAGCCGGGCTAAGTATGCCGTGATCCGCGATAGATTCGGTTTACACCGATTCACCGCATCGCAAGAGAGAGGACCGCGCAAGCGACCGTACCGAACTCGTAACCAGTCAAAAGACCGGAGTAATCTGGTCGCAATTGGAAGTAAGAGCGTGAGTGTAAGCCCGCTGGGTAACATACCTGGTTATCTCGCGGATAAGGCGTTGGCCTCTTACGGGTATGTGGCGGAGCTTGACGGTGGACTGTTTTGTACAAGTCTTCTGCGTTCACTTCACGGGATATAGCACGAACACTCGTAAAAACTTCCTTAGGTGACGGATTCGCCCGTTGTAGTTGACAACTCTGTTTGTTGATTTAGTCAGATTTGTTGTATTTATTTTATAACTTCTTCTGCCTGTTCCCTGTCCACCCTAGAACAGGCTAGTCCTAGTTGGGTGACAGAATCAAATAAGCTTTGGTTGATTTTTGCCATTCGGTTTCTGTTATTTTTATAAGCAAAATCTAGGTTTTATAGTAATTCTTTTTATACGACATAGCGATTTAGTTTTACTGTTACTGTTAGGTTGTATAATAAAGAATGTGTTGCGTAATAAACTGTGCCATAAAGATGTTTTACTCATTAATTCAAACATGTTACGTGCATTTAATAGGAAATAAAAAAATAAAAACAAAGACCACAGAAATCTAAGAATTGCAATAAAGGGGCCTGAAAGATTGGGACGCTTTGCAAAATAGCGATTAAATCTGAGAAAAAAATATTTGTTCTCCCTCATCTTAATTCCTATCTTATTCTTTATCCAGATTTGGCCTTAAGTTTTTTAAATAGCGGTCGATGAGTACTACATTCCTACATTTCAAGCAACAGCTGTTCCTATCTTAAACATTATGTACCCCCTAATATGCTGGTGGACCGGTCTGCAGCATTCATGGCTGGGGTAGCATGGTCTAATCTATACTAATATTATAAAGAGCTAAAGTTTGTGAGGTTGTAGGAAGTAATCTCTGGATCTACTGAACCGATTTTGAAAATTCTTTTACCAATAGGAAGCCACGTTATTTGTGAGTGTCATAGGCTATATTTTAATCCGAAAAATGAAAAGACTTTTTCGTGGTAGTCGGATTTACAAAGTGAGTCGGAGAAAAAACGGTCGAACGAAAACGTTCCTAACTACCGCTGCCTTAACGATGAGAGATATATTATTATAATTAAGTTCTAAGGAAAAGTTGTAGAGCTTGATAATGCCTACAAAAGCAGCGACAGCACATGTCTAACTTTTATATTTAAGTCACAAAAAGTAGTATTTTATATTAAAAAAATTATTTAAATCGTTAGGTCATGTTTATTGGTCATATTATCAACAATTATGAATTCATATAAAAATAAGTAAATTTATCGTCTCAAGTGTTTAAAGCAAATGACTTTTCCCTTTTACTGTATATAATTTACATTTTACTGCATAAATGGTTAAAGAGATAAGACACTCACAAATAAGACACTCACAAGAAGATACTCACAAATAACGGTAATATAGTCAAATTGGCATGCAAATACATACATACATATGCAGTAAAAATATAACCCTTCTTTTGGCAGTCAGGAAATAAATCATAGCACTCAGTACTAACCGAACCACACTCATGATTCCATCACAAGTAAAAAGTTTTACCGCCCAACGAAGTGGGCACGGGTCAGCTAGTCTAATATAATATATTAAAATTATTAGTAAGTGGATATTTTAGTTAATGCAGTAGTAATACACATAATTAGATTTTGCTATAAATTCAACAAGGCCCCGTCCCCTAACGCGGAACATTGTTTAGTTAGAAATCCATTCGAGTAACGAAATTACAACTATGCACGATACTATAGGTACAATATATAATACTAGCTGTTGCCCACGGCTTCGCTTAGCGTAAAGTTTCGAATCGATTTGTTAATTTAAGTAGGGTGGCGTTTATTTGCCTTTTTAGAAGCTACCTTTAAATGTATAGTGCAAGACGTCACCCCTCAGATGCACGGTAACTATCTCGTAGACTTACGCGTCTTATTCCTCGCTACCCGCCGCCTTCCACTGAACG
This sequence comes from Micropterix aruncella, assembly GCA_944548615.1. Lineage (NCBI taxonomy): Eukaryota > Metazoa > Arthropoda > Insecta > Lepidoptera > Micropterigidae > Micropterix > Micropterix aruncella. The sequence goes on from OX155957.1 coordinate 24,189,186, forward strand.
CTAACCTTGCTGGGCCAGCAGTCGCCTTCCTCCACTAGGTATTTCGAGGTGCTTGCAGGCGTTACTAATTTCATAATATGTCTAAAAATACACCACCTCAAAACTTACAGTAAATGTCTAATTTTATTTCTATTTAACACCCGTGATGTAGGATCAAATTATTTTGAAATGGATTCCTATTGTATTGCTAATGTCTTTAACAAACACTGCCTACTTATTTTTCTTTTTTTTTTGAGACGTAAAAGCAGTTATTGTAGCTTAAATATAAAAGTTAGGTATATGCTAACGTGGACTTTTTTTATAGATATTTTTGAGGCCGATGTTTTAGATATTGCCATATATTATGTTATATATTGTTTTCACATATATCAAACTGTTTCGTCAGCGCACGCCGATAAAGCAACTCACCATTTTTCTCTGTCTTGATTTACAAATATCGTGATTTCGTATTGAAAACCAATATTTATCACAGTAGCACTCGTCATTAATGGAGCTTTCCATTAATGAAGGAATTTTTGAAATCGGATGAGTAGTTTCAGAGATTTGTCCCTACATACAAACTTACAAGCATACTTATTTTATGTTTTATATAATTTTATTTAAGAATTAATTACTATAAAACATTGATTTGCTTACAAAAATAACAGGAACCGATTGGCAAAACCTTAACCTTTTGCTTATTTGATTATTTCACCCAACTGGGACTAACCCGTTCTAGGACGGACAGGACTCTAATATTACAATCAAGTGTGCTTGATTGCTTGATTGCTTACAAATGTACAACTTTTAGTAAAAAGCTAATAACACTAAATTGCCCTATAGTGTGTGGTCGTCAAAATAATAAAAATAATAAAAAAAATATTTATTTATTTATTTATTTATTTAACAGGGAAAACATACAGCGCTACAAAAAAATATTACAATTACATTAAATACAATATTTCTGGCCGATGACATGCTTTCAACAATAGTTTTAGTTAGTTAAGTCTCCAATACGCACAGTGCATTCTGTGGGGGTTGGGAGGGGAAAAGGTAAGGAAAAGGAAGGAATGGGTGTTAATAGATTTTAAGTAATAATGTGCAGTACAAAAAATACAAATTTGAAAAATTTGAAAAGTTAAGAAAATTAAGAAAAAATTACTCCATCATATAAACCATCATATACAGTTATCATATACAGTTAAAGAACAGTATCATATACAGTTAAAGAACAACGAACGAAAAACCAAGTAGTCCCTAAGTCAATAGTATCCCATGAGAAATGTCTATGTCGCATTTTCGATTAATTTTAAGTATATGCTTTGCTTAAATTTTTTCTCCTTCATGTTAAATAGGTCGATATTCTGGAAATGTTTATCGTAGCGGTACATGATGGAATTCTGGGCATACCTAGTACGGACGCGCGGGACTTCGAAGGTACGGGGAAAGCGAGCCACGCGTGGTGGAACGTGAAAAGTTAGATTATGTATGAAATACGGGTTGTCCACGTTGTTATGGATAACTTTGTGTAATAATACCATGTCTGCCGTGGTACGGCGGTTCTCCAATGATGTAATATTGAAGTTATTCATCCTCTCCTCGTACGTGTTCAGTCCCAAGCATTGACGGTAGTTTAATTGTCTCATAAAAAGTTTTTGGACGCTTTCTATTCTCTCCTTACATACATGATATTGCGGATTCCAGATCGGAGATGCAAACTCTAATACGCTTCGGATGTATGCAAAATAAAGGGTTTTGAATACAGTCGGGTCAGAGAACGACTTAGAGACCCTACTAATGAAGCCCAAGGTTTTTAACGCTTTACTGACAATACCTTGTATGTGTTCGTCAAATGTCAATCGGTGATCGAGTTGAACGCCAAGGTCGCGAATGCTCAGCGCGTTGGGAATCGGATCATGGTTGATAAAATACTGAAAATGCAAATTAATTTTTTTACGGCTGAACGTAATTTGATTGCATTTCAAAGCGTTGAGAGAGAGTTTGTTTCTTTCGCAGTACTCAAACAACCTATTAATGTCATCCTGGATAAGGTGGCAATCGGTGATGCTTTCAACCTGGGCGTAAATTTTAAGGTCATCCGCGTATAGTATATAGGGCCCATTTTTAAAGCATGATCCAATATCGTGTAAATACGCGTTGAAGAGCAGAGGACCTAGGTGAGAACCCTGCGGGACTCCAGAGGGTATGGATGTGTAGTTGGATCGAAAACAGCCGATGGCTACAGATTGGTGACGTTTATTAACGTATGACGATATCCATCTAAAGAGATCGCCATGAACTCCTAATCTCTTTATTTAAATGATAATATAATAAATAAAATACAATTCCATTATATAATCGGCAATAATATAAAATTCGATTAAATAATATAAATAAAGTTATATGTGAGAAAAGTAACAGTCATTAATATTTAATGACTGTTACTTTTCTCACATATGTTATTAATTTTAAAAATATGTTATTAATTTGTGCACCTAAGTTTTATTAAAATATAATTTCTAACATTTGATGTATGGTTAGTCTGTCATAATTCGATAACCATTTCTTTAATTTATTTTTGGATTTACCTAAATGTCAAATTCATTTTAATTTCAATTTGCAAATTTACATACATTACTTCTTTATAATATTAGTATTCATTACTACAACTAAATGGCTGAAACCAAGAAATGATGTTTATAAAATAAACATATGCAAATGCCTTATTGACAGCTTTATTTATATTTTCTCCTAATAGTATTATAAAAGCTGATATTTTTTAAAATTAAAATTTGCTGGTTACCTAAAATTATATCTTAAACGTATTTAAAGGTCTGTTTAATGTGGTCATATCACGTGGCAATATTTTTCTTTTTCTGATCAAGATAGTAGGGTAACCATTTAGTACGGGTGTAGCCGTACTAATTTTTCCCTCGCAGGAAAATGTTATCAATTGAACTAATCTGACAGCTGAATTAACCCAACTACTCGCATATAAAGTCTAGTGGTGGTTAATATAATTATATCGTACACAATGCTAATGAATATCGCAATTCAGTTAATTATATTATTGAATTAATTGCGTATTCAGTAAACCACATTAGCGCTCCAGCGTACCGATATATAATTTAGCCACAGCCACAGATAATTTCGTTTTGAAATAAACTGCAAACACTTCGCGCCTATCATTACGTATGTCTAACTCAATTCGAATGGCTTTCGACAAAGGCATAATAAAAAGGATATAAAGAATTTAGACTGGACAACGGCGTAGACTGGACAACCAGGGTAGACTGGACAACGGCGGCTACATGTCACAACAACAACCGCGATAGTCTTCGATTTTATATTATAAAGGCATAATAATAATTTTATCCTATTAAACAATAAGTATTATGTATGTTGAATATTTATTACTTCATCTACCTCACCCCGGGACTTTCCCGGCAAGCAGTCAAAATTTTCTTAATTTTTTTTTTTCTGCTGCATTGAAATTTACGAATTGCCTCTATAATTTTATTGTATTATTTTTATCTTATTTTTACCGCATTAGATATTGTTCCATTAGGTTTACGTTAGCTGTAAGATATTGCTTTTAGGCAATAAGCTCGATTTTTTGGTTAATACAATAAAGCGTTTTATTATTATTTATTATCAATATTACTATTACAAGTGTTCGTGCAAGTATTGCAAATTGTTCATAGTATAGTAAATTAGTTTTAAATGATTGGATTTCGCAAATACTCTTTCCTGTATTTACCATCTGTAAATTTACTGTAAAATTAAGTAAATAAATAAATAGATCTCATCCCATCGCCTACGTACTTTGATAATTCGCTACCGAAGCCAGTACACGACCAGGCCAGATGAAACCGTTCAAGGTGAAGATGATAATTACAGGGCAGCAGGCGATAGATCAATCACGGCATTTCAATTAGGCTAGTGTCAGTTAACAACAGCAGTCGTTGAAGCGAATCGCTCCACGCATCCAACAAACATCTCGCCCCGAGAATAATTTCCGCTATTGGTTTATAGGCGAATATTGTTTTTGCTCGGTTACTAGGTTTCTATCGTGGAAATCAATCAATGTGAAATTTTCCAAAAAAAACTGTTGCAGCTGTCGGAGCAATGAACCGGATACCACATCGTTTTTGATATCTCGCGTCTCTTTCACATGGCGGATTAGACACTGACAACATAAATCTGACTAGATTCTCAGATGTGTCAACTTCAACGGGCGAACCCGTCACCTCGGAAGTTTTAACGATAATGATTGTTCTATCTCCCGTTAGGTAAGCGTGCCAAGCCAACATGCCCGTCAGAGACCAACGGGAAAGGTACCCAGCGGACTGCCTCACATCCTGACTACCAGTTTTGGAAGGATATCTCCGTCTGGAGTTAACCATCAGGATACCTCCAACCTCTCGACTGGTTACGGGTTCGAAGTCGCTTGCGCGACCTCTACCTGCCTTACATTCAGCGGTGATTCAGTTTGAATCTATCGCGGAACATTGGCATTTTTTGGCCGGTTCTTAATTCGGGAGCAGGTAGCTAATTAGTCATTTCAAGAGTGGTTGACGACAGGTCAACATCCACCCCCGATGCTTAGGTAACAGTATATTTTCATAGTCTCCCGACTCCTTAAGTAATTAGTCACAGTGCACATATCGATTGGCTGAATAGATTCTGACAATAGTTTCAAGATATACTTTAAATATTTTACATGAGATATACTTTACATATTTCACTTGGCGACTAGGAAATAGCTATAATACAGGTTGTCCCAGAAGTCGACGTCAAGCCAAAAACCTGTGATACCAGTCATACTAGTTATTAGAACAATATAAAAAAATAGGCTATATATTTTTTAAACTATAGGTAAAAAAACGAGAAAATCAACATCCTGTGTTGGTGTTTTAACTCCCGTTACTACAAAACTTTACTTTTTAGTTTGCGGCTGAAAGAAGGCCGTTTGAACATTTGTTGTAAATGTAATAAATCTTAGAATCCAAATATTGATGTTTAATTTATAACTTTTCTTAAAATCAAAATCGTTCTCAGCAAAATTTGTTCAAAACTGGGTTTCTTACCATAATTTAATTTCTTACCATAATAACATTACCATAATTTAAGAAATAATCTAGCAAGTTTCATACTATTTTGCAATCCTTATTAAATGCGACAACTTTTAATGTTACCTGCCAAATTAGCGTATTAAAATTTATTTTGAGTACAGTTACTTAAAATTGGGCAAATTATTAATTTTGAATACTTGGTTGGATAAAAAGTGATATTTTCTTTCAAGCTGCAGCATTTAGCGTTTAAATGTTCAGCATTACATAATAAAAATAAAATTGAAAAAAAAAATATGTTTGTAGTAACGGGTGTTAAAACACCGTCACACATTGTTGATTTTCTCGTTTTGCCTACAATTTTAAAAATATATTCTTCTTCTTCTTATCTAAGTGCCTCTCCATTACTGGAGGTTGACCGTTAGGTCTGAATACTTTTGTCGGTCTTGCGCCATCCGGATAAGCTGTTCCGTACTGGTGATCCCAGTCCACTCTCTGCCATTGCATAACCGCGACTTTTTCCTCTTTCCTCGTTTACCCTCAATTTTGCCCATCAATATAAGTTGGAGCAGCTGATATCTGTCATGCCGCAGCACGTGCCCCAGTCCGCAGCATGTATCACGAACAAAGTCAGTCGTTCTGTGCTAAATCGACCACGCTTATCACGAAAACGACCATTTGTTCAAGTATCCAACGAGTTTGTTCAAGTATCCAAAAAGTTCCGTGAAGTTCATAAGGCAGAAAGCTATAAGGATCTTGTGGAATATCTTCTGCAGTGCTACGATAGACTGGGGTGTAACATGTCTTTAAAGTTACACTTCTTACATTCACACTTGGACTTCTTCCCCGAAAACTGTGGTGCTGTTAGCGACGAACATGACTAACGCTTCCACCACGAAATTTCGGACATGGAAGACAGGCAGATACCATGGAAAGTGGAGTGAATCAATGATAGCGGATGTTTGCTGGACTCTCATCAGGGAATCACCAGAAACAAAATACAAAGGGCAATAAAAGCAATTGCGCCATCAATGATCTTTCTCCGAGTGAGAACTGTAAGGTTAATATATGCATAGACTTTTAAGGACAGTTCTGAAAAGTTATAATAACTAAAAAAAAACAAGAGGTAAACTTGCATTATCATTTTCGTAGTCAGCACCCTTGAAAACATAAAGATAAACTGTTTCGTTCTATCTCCCGTGAAGTGAGCGCAGAAGACTTGGACAAAACAGTCTACCGTCAAGCTCCGCGACATGCCCGTAAGAGGCCAACGCCTTATCCGCGAGATAATCAGGTGTGCTACCCAGCGGGCTTACACTCACGCCCTTACTTCCAATTGCGACCAGATCACTCCGGTCTCTCGATTGGTTGCGAGTCCGTGGTCGCTTGCGCGGCCCTCTCCCTTAGGTGACGGGTTCGCCCGTTGTAGTTGACAACTCTATTTGGTCGGTTGGTGGGCCGGGAAAGTAATTCTACAAAAATCTACAAAATGTTTGCGCGTAGACGCGACGCTACACGAAGAGCAGATTCATTACCAGACATTAATTGACCAGCGCACCCGCGATAACTTTTTAATAAGGCGTGTCCTAATAAAATATTCGTGATTGATGCCGGCCGCTGTCGATACTAAAATCTCCGGCCACAAAGGACGGCCGAAGCGCTAATGCGCCGTCGGCGCTTGTAATAATAATGCACGATCGAAGCGCGGTAGTAACTGACAGGATATTATTAAGCGTGCAGTACCAGCCGACAAGTGGCGATGACACCGACAAAATGGACATACAAAAAGGAACGAATTTTTATTCATGCGAGACAAACTCGCACTTGACCGGTTTTATTTTCGCATTATAAATCTTTACATAAAACGTCTGTTTTTGAAATGGGCTTTCTTGCGACCTTTTCAGGTTAGTAATGCTTGTCAAATTGTCAGATGTAGGTATGGATTGTCAGAACTAACATTATTTGGGTGTACGGAGTTTGTGGAATTGACTAACGTTTCTCTCGCTCGCCAGATTTGGGCCACCCCATGCAATAAGGAACTTAATTACAATTAAAATAACAACTTAAGGAACGCCAAGGCTAAGGAAGTTGGAAGAGGAAAGAGGATAGAACTGGTTTTCTACATCTGAGTGAAGTAGTGACCTAGACACTAATCTGAGTGAAGTAGTGACACTAGACACTAATCTGAGTGAAGTAACTTTAAAGATGCCGCAAAAGTACCTTTAGGAATAAGAACGAGCAAATAAGGACTTCATTCAGCCTGCTCCTTATCTCGTGTCGCCTCAACTCACGGCTCTTTATGGATATATATGATGAGGAACTTAATAATAATTAAAACAACAATTTAAGAAACGCCAAGGCTAAGGAAGTTGGAAAAGCAAAGAGAAAAGAACTGATTTTCTAAATCTAAGTGAAGTAATGATACTAAACACTAATCTGAGTGAAGTAACTTTAAAGAAGCCGCAAATGTACCTTTAGGAATAGGAACGAGCAGATAACTACTCCATTCAGCCTGCTCCTTATCTCGTGTCGCCTCAACTCACGGCTCTTTATGGATATATATGATTAGGAATTTAATAATAATTAAAACAACAACTTAAGGAACGCCAAGGCTAAGAAAGTTGGAAGAGGAAAGAGGAAAGAACTGATTTTCTACATCTGATTGAAGTAATGACACTAGACACTAATCTGAGTGAAGTAACTTTAAAGATGCTGCAAAAGTACAATTAGGAATAGGAACGAGCAGATAACGACTCCATTTAGCCTGCTCCTTATCTCGTAACGCCTCAACTCACGGCTCTTTATGGATATATATGATGAGGAACTTAATAATAATTAAAACAACAACTTAAGAAACGCCAAGGCTAAGGAAGTTGGAAGAGGAAAGAGGAAAGATCTGATTTTCTACATCTGAGTGAAGTAGTGACACTAAACACTAATCTGAGTGAAGTAACTTTGAAAGATGGCGCAAAATTTGAGTCCCTGATATTGACAGTAAGGTCATTCCAAAGCCTTACAGCGTGGACGATAAGTGATTCGGAGAAAAAGTTTCTTCTGTTTGGCGGGATCTATAACAAGTTGTCGCAATCCTATCGAAGCTCAAGTCCATTGGAGAATAATAGATTAAAAGGCTCTAAAAGATATTCGGGTGGTGATGAATATAGAACACGGTAGAAGAGGAAAGGAGTATGAAAAGGGGGTCTTTCTTTTGGCGTATGCGCAAACCTTTTACTTTTGCCATAAGTTAGGCTATATAATCTTATTTATGTGGACCAAAGATGAATCGAATCCACACATTCGGCAAACGTTTAAGTTTATCTGACAGTTCTATCAGATCGAGAGAAGCCATATCCGCGAAGTCTGTAATATATAATAAATTAGTCATTGTGCATGAGTTCTCTTCTTTCTTTCTTTTTTTCTATTCTTTATTGTGACCATTCACAATGGGCGAGTTTAATGTCATACGACAATTTCTTACAACCCTACTATAAAGTTTTTATATGAAAGAGTGCGTGTAACATGTCATTGTGTGTAAGTGTGTGTCTTGTTATTGCATTCAATCGCCATAATTCAAATGCGATTCCGTTAATTTGATCCCAGAGGAAAATGGTAACGCAGTCGGGAATCGAACCCGGAACCTTACAATGTAAGACCAAACGAACTAACCACTCTGCCACCTGTGTCTTTTGGTGTTACTGGGGAAGAAGTGCTTAAACACTTGTAGAGTGTGGATTAGAATCCACAACATATTCACTAGAGCGAATATTTTGCGACTTACCTCGTCCATGTGTGGTTACCAGGAGAAGTGGTCATCGATTATTTTTTCTTTGATTTGACTTTCCCCGCCAAAAGGAAAGTATAGCGAACGTGTCAAAAAAATCGAGATGAAGACTGAAATATCCATTTTGACCCCTCTGAGTTGATGAAGACCGTTTCCAGATTGAAGTCTGTCTGTGAGGCTGAGTGTGTGTGTGTGTGTCTGTGTGTGTGTATGTGTGTGTTCCTCCATGATAGCGCACAAAAACTTTATCCGATTACAGGCATGATTTGGTCATGGCAAGAGTTAAAAAGGTAGTCGAGTTGTGGTTAAAATCAGGGGACGCACTAGTCATAATTCAATCGCGAGATATTGCAGTTAGAGACTTGAAATTCGGTATCTCTTTTTCGATATCTCTGAAACAGGCGACGCAAATGATATTTAAAGTCCCTCATACGAGTATTTAAGAAAATACGACATCATGTTAGAAATATACCATTTTAATACCACGAAAACACTACAAAAATATTACAAATATGCGACCCGCCAGGCGATGATAATGGTAGGTTTAGTTGTACCCGCGGCTTTGTTTGAGCTGGGAGTCGACTTTTTCGGGGCGGGAGTCGCGGGTGGGGGGGGGGGGGGGGGGGGGGGGGTCGGAGTGACACGACTTCTTCGATTTTTTTATCTTTAGCTTTTTCTTCTCAAGTTTGGTCTCTGAGAATTTAGTTATACCCGCAGATTTTAACGTCTTTATCCGATTTTAACGTCGTTTTTCGTTTTCAACGTCTTTATATCTTTTTCTCAAGTTTCATCTCCGAGTGTTTACTTGTACCCGCCGCTTCGTTCGATCTGGGAATCGACTTCTTCGATTTTAACGTTCTAATCTTCTTCTTACCAAGTTTCGACTCCGAGAATTTAGTGGTACCCGCGGCTTCGTTCGAGCTGGATATCGACTTTTTCGATTTTGACGCCTTTATCTTCGTCTTCTCACGTTTGGTATCCAAGAATTTAGTTGTACCCGCGACTTCGTTCGAGCGGAGAATCGACTTTTTCGATTTTAACGTCTTTATCTTCTTCTTCTCAAGTTTCGTCTCCGAATTTAGTTGTATCCGCGGCGTCGTTCGGATCGACTGGGAATCGGGGGGGCTGGGAATGTGGTATTTTAATAAATTAATATTCAGATGGAATCAGTCCTTTGCTGCTTGCCAGGAAAGTCTTTGGGTGACCCAATCGATTTTGCGACCTGATTCAGACAGACAGACAGTGGTCTCACCTTCCACATGTTCCCTATATCACGGAACTCTAAATGTATTGTTGTATAAAACGTATAACAAAATTTACTGGCAAAAAGTATGTACGTGTGTCTGTGTGTGAGAGAGCGAGAGAAAGAGAGGAGAGAACAGAGATGACCTGAAACTCCCTCTGAATTTCAATAGATGCCGCGGTCAGCGTGCGAACACGGTCCCAGAAAAAATACAAGAAAACGGGACGGACTGGATGCGACTGCGCAGAAATAATTGAGTAAAGCTTGGACGTCTTATTTTATATCTTCCCTCTTAACACGAGGGCGCATAGAATAGTTCTTCACTTGACTAAGAAAATAAATACAAATGTTTTCATTTGTTTTTGTCAACTTATTCTTTTATAACTTAAATACATTTTTTCATTCACTTTAATTCCAAAGTAGGTGAGTTTTCTCTTTTTCCTAAGAAATATTTGTTTAATAAATATTTTTTTATAAAAAATAAATAATTTGTTTAATGACCACATTTTAGGGCAATTTAGTTTTATTAGCATTTTACTAAAACATTTTCATAATTTATTATAATATTTGAGTCCTGTCCACCATAGAACAAGCTAGTCCCAGTTGGGTGACAGAATCAAAAAAGCAAAAGGTTAAGGTTTTGCCATTTGGTTCCTGTTATTTTTGTAAGCAAAATCAATGTTTTAAAGTAATTAATTCTTAAATAAATAAATAACAATAACATTGATGTAAGTGCATCTCTGCCCACTGTTGAATCCGGCGCACCGTTGGCTGTCCGTTCCGATTCCGGAAGCGCAGCTTTTTCGTAATAAATAAATGCTCGCGCATCTTGCCCGCAGTAAATACATCGTGGCGACAGTTAGCTATGCGCGCAATCACAGTCAACATACGATACGTTCACTTACGTGGGGGGGGGGGGGGGGGGGGGGTTAAAACTTGAAACTTTGGTTACTTTATGACAATACAAACTATTTTCATCAAAATATTCGGCGTTCGGCGTTCATATACCAGTGTTTAATGTACGCTAGACAGCACCTCGCAGAAACAATTAATGCAATTAATGCAGACATTCACTGGCATCATACCCGCGGTAGCTCCCTTTTATGCGTACCCCGAATACGACTGGCAAAAGTACGGAAAAGCTACTTGTACCTTAGCATTAAATTATATTATCTACTCCCTACAAAATTTAAACAACTGGAGCATATAAAATTTAAAAAAAACATCAAGGAGATGTTGATAGGCCACCCTTCTATAATCTAGCCGAATTTGAGGGCCATGACTTTTCAAATATTGTATCCATTTAAATTACTTAAAAAAATAGAGCCTTATTGTCTGATAATTTTATATTGTCTTATATCTGTAATTTTAGTTTAAAATGAATAACGTTGCTTTAATTTGATTATTTAACATTTTACTGTCTATTTGAATATTACGATGAATAATTTTACTACGTATCTTCTCGAATTACTAACTACTTTAAATATTACGCGTCTATTTTGATTTTGATTATTTATAATTATAGTTTGACAATCTAGTAGTTAATTCTTGACTACCTATGTATGTTCAATAAAGAGTAGTAACGAGACTTACTACCTAACCCAATTATTTTGACACGTCCAAGAGCGGTTTTAGCCGTCAATTGGACACGACGAAAATGTAATTTAATGCAATACTTATAACGATGTGCATGTTGTGAGATTCCTACAAATGGTAAGGCCAAGGTGATTAGGGAACGACGCTACGTACGGAAATGATTGGATAGTGAGGAACAGTCGAAACTCACTCTTTTTACACTACCGACTGCTTAACAAAAATAGGAGTGTAATGTGTTCAGGGTTCATCTATGTTTGTTTTTCGTTTCTTTATTCCATTATAACTTCTAAACGCTTAAACCGATTTAGAATTGTGTTTCTGTGTGCTTTGTAGTGCGTTGATTTACATTCTTCTGGATACATTACAGGATTTTTGATTTTTATCTGAAGTAAAAAAAAAACCCTATTTGGCGTCATTACAGATACTTTAGCTTCTTCATTAGTATTATTAATAAGTGCGCATCGAAACCTGCTGCAGGGCGCGCAGTCCTGCGACGCCACACTAAGAAAGCCGGTTCAATGGGGCCATCTAAACTGAGCAAAGCTCTGTGGAAGACGTCACGGGCCTTAAACATGGCCCGTCGATTGAAATACTGAGCTGATCAATAAATGAGTGATTTAATAGCAAAAGTATGTTTCAATCAACTCGTCCGCAGCGACATCTGGTGCCGAAAGCCGGGAAAAGAGAAAAGGTCTTGTAGAAACGTTACTAACATCCCGAAAACTCTTCGCCATTGTCATTTTCACAAACATTTTCATTATGCTATATTTATTTAAATGAGCCGTATTTCGGCTTTTCATCCGCGAATATAAAGCACTCTTCTCCGCCAGCAGATTACGAGAAACTTGGATGAAATAATAATATTTCTCCTTGTGACAATAAAGCCTTTTTCGCTTCCATTTTCATGTTTCCTTTCATTCACTTTGTTAACATTGAAGGCAGGGATTCGCTTGGTTTCCGTTTAATCAGCATTTCGCGCGAATATTAGTAATTTGTCAGTAAGTTTAAAATAAGACAAGGAATATTCATTTCTATCACAAATTGGATATTACAAGAATAAGTCATTATAACCAGTTCTTGCCCAGACTAGCCTACGTGTATTCCGGGTGAATTCCCGCTAGACTTACGGACATTTATAGAGATATATAGAGACCTGGTATACACCGAGAGTTTTTTTTAAGTTATATCCTTGTAGTCTGTGAAATGTTACAAGCAAATCAGCAACTTTTGATATTTTTTTTTTTGGATAAAAGCAAAAAAAGGAAAAACAGTTTTTTTGTAAATTTGAACAACTTGACTGTTAAATAAAAGTTTGACATGCGTTGAGCGCACTGCGCCATCTATCTGTAGGTAAAATATCGCGTATATTCGCTACCGCTAGATGGCTCAGCGTGCTAAACTCTTTTCATACTTATTTTTGAAAAATAATTCTGGCAATTCTGTTTCTTCCAAAAAAAAAATGTTAAAAGTTGCTCATTTGCTCGTACTAATTCACCCACTACATGATGTCACGAATAAAAAACTCATCCCTGTATAGAGAAGATAAAATATCGAACAATAGTAGGAATAATACAGTCTATTTAAAAAATGTGACTAATTAACTAGATTTATAATTTATTTGCAGTTCTGGATTGTATTTTTAAAAAGATGTTACTTTGTTAAATTTGAAATTTTCTAAGCTCTGCAATTATTATATTTTTTCTTAACTTTAATCAATTTATTTACATGAATAGTTTCTTTTTTTCTACTTGTATGTTGTTTTTATTTGCAGAAGTGATGTTATTATTCAAACGTAACAGTTTCCTTTTTAATCTTATTGGACCGTTACATATTTTCTTTACATATTTGTTTATTTTAACATTTATATAGACAGAATTGGAATCCAAGGTTGACTGTAAGATATTGCTCTTTTGATAACAAAACGTCCACCATTTGTTCTCGTTAACCGTTTGAAATCCAGCCTTCTCGCGCAAAAAACTGCGCCGCAACTTTTTGGTCGATTTTGTAAATAAATACTAACAATATCGTCTTTTCATGAATTCCATCTTCAGACCTACATAGTAATTAATCTTGTTAGTCATGTATATAATATATTTATATATTATCTATGGGGGCCGGCCCAAACGGTTACGCCCGGATATATGTCAAACAACGCAAAATGGTAGGCATTGTTGGCGTCCGACGAGTGAATGTATTTTCATCATGCGACAATGTCTTACAACCAACCCTACTACGAAGTGTAGTGAATGTGTACGTGTGCGTGTAGCATGTATGTAAGTGTGTGTCTATGCATTCGATTTCATAACATTGACCGAATTTAAATGCAATCTTTTTAATTTTATTCCAACGGAAAATGGTAATCCAGCCGGGAATCGATCCCTGAACCTTACAATGTAAGATCAGGCGATCTAGCCACCATGCCAGTGAACCGTGTGGCAGGGAGGCTTTTACGATATTAGACATTCAACAGATAGTCCGGTATTCGCTGCATCTTTTGTTTCCACACACAGGACACTTAGAGTTTCTTCAGGTTTAAACCAGTCACTCCTCATAAAAAATCTCATTTCACTTACCTCATTGGTGATGCGCGTCGCGACTCGGCAGCATCGACGATTTACTCCGGGAGGCGCGAGTCGACTCGGGGTCTCGACTCGGCGCTTTACGATCTCCTGCAATAAAGCGTGATGGATTTAAGTCGTCCGCAACGGCCTAGCATTTACAATCGAATCACTCGATCGTCTTGAAAAAGTCGCGTATTATTCAAACGCACGCGTGTGAACGCTCATCCCTTCAATCATCGGGTAAACAACGCCGGTAGCAAATCGCAGACGACACGTCTGCGCCGCGCACCATCGCGGGGATGATTTACACACAATTATCTACTACTGCCAATGACTGCGCTGTTTTTCTGAGAGTTACTCCTTTTATTATTTTCCAAGTAGTCGGAATATATTTGTATTGATATCCATACTGTAAGGACATATGTATCCCATAAATTCAAAATCATTTTATAAATTAGGGAATACGGATAATTTATATATTATATTTCTCCATATTATTGAGACATCATAAACTTAAAATTAGCAATAAAAATATATATTGTTTTTTTTTATATCGCAAATGACCAACAAACTCTGGGAACCAGAAAAGGGTTCTTTGATATCAGCACTGTGCTTAACGTGCTGATATCAAAAAACATCATGGGAGCTAACGGGCCCATGATGAGGTGGCCACGATGACCCATGTGTTCAGGGTCGGTCACACTCACGGGTCAACACCCATCCGATGGCCTCCACGCATGGGGTGCGAATCCTGGGTAGGACACCGGATCAACCAGTCTCCCCTGGGAATCAAACCTCTGGCGCTCCTGGACGGTCTGCGCACCGAGCGGCGCAAGCCAATCGATTGTGCTCTCCGACTAATAGTCGGGGGAGTCTGGGAACTGTATAGTTTCCTATAGAGCGGGGGTGGTTGCCTACCTTACGGCGACTGCTCTTGAAATGACCATTGGCCATCCGATCCCGGTTCAGAGTCGGGCAAAGGACGCCTTGGTCCGCGATAGATTCGGTGCACACCGTTTCACCGCTTCGTAAGGGAGAGGACCGCGCAAGCGACCTCGAACTCGGAACCAATCGAGAGACCGGAGAAATCTGGTCACAATTGGAAGCAAGGGCGCGAGGGTCGGCCCGCCAGGTAATCATACTGGCTATCTCGCGGTAAAGGCGTTGGCTTCTTGCGGGTTGTGACGTAGCTGGACGTTGGATTGTTCTGTCCAAGTCTTCTACGTTCACTGCAGGGCGACAGAACGAAAAATCGTTAAAACGTCCTGTGGTGACAGGCTCGCCCGTTGTAGTTGACACCGCAAGTTGTGCTTAACGTAGTTAGGAGGTAAACACAATATGAGTCCCCGGACTTATGAGGTGAGCGCAAGGGGAGAAAGGCCTGTAGAAAGTCTTTTTTGTTTGGATTTTAGTTTTTAATCTGGTAGTTACTGGTAGTTAGGGGGCGAAGCTGCCCGCTGTGTACCATTCTAGGTGCCTCGCCGTAAGGCGTCAGTCTCTAACGGGCTGCTGCCGAGCTATACAGTAGATTGTCTTGTCTCTAAGTCTCCTACGCTCATCCCACGGCTGAAAGAATGATTACATATCGTTATACCAGCCTGGGGTGACGGGTTCGCCCGTTGTAGTCGACACTGCCCTACTGACTAAGCTGGCTGGTCTTCGGGTACTATCTAGCGTAAGCCAAGCTCTCCTCCCCCCACCCCCCTCCCGCTCTAGAACCGTACCTGACCCCCGTAGAAACAAGAAAGGTTTTCTTTGACGCGGCCCAATACTGGCGCTAGCTAGTTCAGACTCTTGCGAGTAAATCAACACATGCGAGCGCATCGTACGTAGCAACAGTAGCAAAAAGCCGGCATAAATCGGGTGGAATACCGAGAAAAGTCGCCTTACGATCGTACTCACTATCGTGCGTATCGGCGCGTTTTACAAGTCAGCCGACTGGACGTGCGAGTTTTTCGCCTCGTGAGAATGCAACCACCCGATGACATGATACAAACGATATACGTAATAATATGTGCATACCTATCACTTTTTGAAGTGAAACTTCTTAGGGCACGGCAGAAAAAGTTTAACGAGGAATAATAGTCATATCCTAACTCCGTTAAAATATTACGAGATATTTGAAGCGTTTTGGAAAAGAAACCAATGTCAGCTTCAACCATAGAGTAATATTATTTTACCCATAATAGTACGTCGGTTTCAAACGAAAGAGCTCAGCCACTTGTGTGAAATTCTTTCACTCGACATGCCTTCTTGCGCCATAAAAATATGTAATAACCATTCCCTAAACACTAAAGTTAAAATATATAAAGAAAAGTTACCTAAATAAATAAAATATAAAAAAAAAACTGGAAAAAAATTGACGTCCCTTTTCACGTATAAGTACTTTTATCCTCTTACTTATTGCGTAAAACTACACGGTTGCGAGAGTAATATGCATGTATAAAGATATGATACGTACTATACATGTCATAATATGTTCATATCTATCACTTTTAATTTAAAAATCCGTATGGCAATTCCGAATAGTAGTCATGTCCTAACTATGTTAAAATATAACGACACATTTAAACCGTTTGGAAAAGAAAGCAATGTCTGTTTTAACCATGAAAGTAATATTATTTTAACCATAGTAGTAGGTATGTCGGTTTTGAACGAAAGGACTCGTATTACATTTTTGTGTCAGTATGCCTTATCGAGCCATAAAAGTGTGTAATAACCATTCCCTAAGACTAAAGTTAAAAGTGGTGATGTTACTTTTCACGTATACTATAACTATCGTCACTCAGTAAGAATCCGTTTTCGTTCAATTCAAATGTCAAATAACCGCGAAAGTTTTTTAGTATATTATATTTTTTATTTTTTCAAACATAAACTGAATTTAACAGCGATACAAATGCTTGTTTGTTTGTTCACTTTATTGTAAAATTTCACAATTTGGCGGATTTATTATCATACGACAATCTCTTACAACCAACCCTAATATGAAGTGATTACATGTATGTATGCGTGTAATATGTGTGTAAGTGTGTGTCTCGTTATTGCATTCGATCGACATGATTAAAATGCAATTCCGGTAATTTTATCCCAACGGAAAAGTGGTGACCCAGCCTAGAATCGAACCCGGAACCTTACAATGAAAAATCAGGCGACCTAGCCACCTTGACTATAAGGTAAAATGAAAGTGGTATGAGGCCTCATCCGTTTTTCTATAATAATGTTAAAATCAACCTTATTTGCAAGTTTATATGTTTAATATACTGTAAACATGTATGATCACGTTTCCGAATATAGAGCACAGAAAGTGGTTGCCCAGTACGCCAAAGGAGATATGTTCATATACTTGCTCTCCTCTATCGTGTACTCTCCAAATCAACACCGTGCTATCTCCACGAGCTTTTTGAATCATTAATTTTCTACGGTCTCGTAATTCGATCAGCTTTTGACAGTTTATTAAAAAATCCGTGTCATAATACTGAAGAGGCGCAATCGCTAAAATTGTTTTGTTTTACCGAGATAACACCCCAGCAGACAAACCCAGAGTTGCGATAGCTACCGTTGAAGAAGCTGGCTTTGAAGTACTGGAATATCCTACATACACGTCGGGCTTTGCCCCTAGTGATTTCTATCTATTTCCAAAATTTAAGAACATCTGATTAATTAGATTTGGGGAGTTAATGGGCCCTTGCTGAGTTGGCCACGAAGACCCATTCTGTTCATGGTTGGTCACACTCAAGGGGCAACACCTATCTGACGGCCTCCACGCATGAAGTGCGAGCCTGGGTAGGACTCTGGCCTTATGGTTAGTTTCCCCTGGGAATCAACCTTCTGGCGCTCCTGGACGGTCTGCGCACCGTGCGGCATAAGCCAATCGATTGCGCACTTTGACTAACAGTCGGGGGAGTCTGGAAGCAGTACTGTTCCATATAGAGCGGAGGTGGTTGCGGACCTTACGGCGACTGCTCTTGAAACGACTATCAGCTACTCGATCCTGGGTGAACAGGAAAGGACGCTGTGGTCCGCGATAGATTCGGTATACACTGTTTCACCGCTTCGTAAGGGAAAGGACCGCGCAAGCGACCTCGAACTCGTAACCAATCGAGAGACTGGAGTAATCTGCTCACAATTGGAAGTAAGGGCGTGAGTGTAAGCCCGCTGGGTAACAATCCTGGCTATCTCGCGGTTAAGGCGTTGGCCTCTTACGGGTTTGTGGCGGAGCTGGACGGTGGACTGTTTTGTCCAAGTCTTCTGCGTTCACTCCAGGGAGATAGAACGACTAATCGTTAAAACTTCCTGAGGTGACGGGCTCGCCCGCTGTTGTCGACAACCCTAGGTCGAAAATTTGAAGATGGTGACGCTACCGAAGCCACAGTGTGACATTTTTTAGGTGATCGGGTTAAAGAGTTTTTTAGGACGGGTATTTTGTATTTATAAGAAAATATATCAAGCGTATAAACCTAAATGGGGACTATGTCGAAAAATAAAAGGACAAACGATAAAAGTTATCTTCATCATACTCATTATCACTTTTTAGTATTTAAATACATTTTTGAAAATTATTGTGTTTACGTTAATTCGCACATTACTGTAGTATGAATGTGTTTTAAGAAACACGGCGCTAGATCTCGCCACAATTTCCCCCATGAAAAAGCAATGCATTCGGCGCCGATTAACGATTACACCCGAGCCCGCACGATATCGTACGAAGAAGCTGTATTTCACATCGCAGACACCGCGATAGATACCGTTCCCGTCCGCTACAACCTTGTCTATTTGTTCCTGGCTTATTTATGGACCGATCATTATTGCAACGGATTACCCAGTTGATCCGCGTAGTAAACAAGCGTACATCGGCCATGATATAGCGTGTTGTATTAACCCTAGATTACTAACCATCCATGGGTTTACGATATTTAGTAACTATGGGTAAAAAAATGTGTGTGTTAGCTCCGATGCGCGACTGGGCGGTTGTCATTGAATATACAATAGGCAAAGGGTTTAAATAAACGCGTCTCTTTTAACACAGTTGTTACTGAAACTTTTTTTTAAGTCGTATCACAGTAGTTTTTTTAATATTATTACCTTGATGTATAAAGTAAACATGGAAAAATACCAAAAAAAAACTGACTTTTCAGGAAAGCTCGGAAAATGCGGATCGTTTTAAAGATCAGTAGTAATAGGCAGGTAGGTTAATGCTCATATAACTACTAATTTATCGATTGTAACCTATTTTAATTAGAAGAAACACAGTTATTACTATGAAAAAGGCTTTATTAGCTATCTATCTATATAATCTATATCTATCTAGGTCATAAATTTATAAAAAACGTGCCTAAAATAAATTTCAATCACAAGCTTATTTGTAAACACTACCGTTTTGAAGACATATTAAAAGTTAATTACACTAATACGAATTAAAATAAAAAGCACTTCAAAATTATGATCATAAGATAATTATCTATGCACCGAAACACTGTCAAACGATCGCTGCGGGGATTGATAAACAATAAGCAAAAGTTATGGTATTCCCCATACTTTTTTTTTAACTTTATAACGATCGGTCGTTGTAAATGGGTTAATACTGAAAGCATCTATATACGCGTTTTAGTTATATACGCATTTTAGTTGTTAAGTTGACTATTGAAACGGTATTATTTCCAAATTATGTTGGAATTTAATTAGTGGATCAATTAACATTTCTTTTTATATATTTATTGTTTTGGTAAGTTTTTTTTATTATTATTTTTATTGCGATTATTTTTATTTTATTTTGTTATGTCTTTTAACTTGACACTATTGTCTCTATTTCTTTTTCTACTATGGTTTTTCATTTTGTAATTTAACTACTATGTAATTTATCTAATATGTATTTTTTGACGATTTCGCCAGATTAGGTATCTATTTATGCTTGTTGTAGATACCTAGTCTTTTTTGAAAAATAAATATGATTATGATTATGATTATTATTATACATTAGAACCTTACATAACAAGCATAATTCGTTTCAGGCTCTTACTCGTTATGCGAAACACTCGTGAAGTGAAACTATTTTCTTCATATTGGTTTATATATGAGAGGTGCGAATTGCTCGTTATGAGGAATTACTGCGAATTACTCGTTATGAGAAGTTTCACTGTACTTTTATTCTTATAAAATTTCTTGCTTTCTTGATTGATTGATTGACTGACGGATTGATTGATTGAATGATTGAGTAACTGATTGATTGATTGATTGATTGATCTATCGATCGATCGATCGATTGATTGATTAATTAATACATTGATTGAACGTATATTAATATACCCTCAGAAGGCGCTGGCATTAATTCATTTATAAAAACATTGTAATCGCTAGATTTTACTATCCATCAAATTTTCGTACCCCGGTACGAAATTTAGATGAAATCGACTCTTAAGCAGTAAATACACCAATATTTTTTTTGCCTTCTTTTATTCTTTAGTACTTATTCCTTTTATTTAGTCAAGTTAGTAACTAGATTAGTAAAAATAAGTTATAAAAAGTCATCTAATAACATAGACACTTAAATATTAATAATAGATATATTTCCCTTTCCACTAAACTGTATTTGCACTGCATCATCCCTTTCCACTAAATCTGTTGTCAGATTAATACTATTTACGTTATATATAACTGACATCAGTGCTACTTACTATTCAGTCGTCACGAAGCTTTTACGCAGACGACACGAAGATTTTTCCAAATCCTCTAGTCCAGCATTATCAACTGAGCGATGATCTTTCCAGATTCTTCTAAATCGATGCAGATTTGATTCCTTTAATTCTGTCTGAATTGACGCAGATATGGCTCATCGCGCTTAACCAGGACGAGGGCACGTGTTCCATATAGGCCCGAGTGATCTTAAACCACACTGGGTTCAAATCAATCCAGTTGAGCCATACATCTTAGGATATCGATGTCGCCCAACCTACAGCGGAAACAGACATTATCACTATAGTGAAAATAGCAAGCTCCTTAACTTTGATTAAAAAGGCATTCCACATAATTACCGCAGACCTAATGCAAAAAAACGGTTGTGTCACCCCAAGAGTTTCCCGGCAAGCAGACAACCCCCCTTCCCCGCCGCCCGCCAAACCCCTCAACACATAACCCTTAGTGAAAAGTCAGTGAAATCTGACCAATCGTACTATGGAGTTAACCATAGTAGATTGCTCAACTCCATAGTACAATTTGGCAACCCTTATGAAACGGCGAAATGTAGGTGGCGCTGATAGCATTGCCATCCAAACTAATAGCAATGTATTTGACCATGTATAATAACATTGATAATGAAATTTTTTTTTTTAGAGGACTGATTAGTTTAAAAAAAACAATAATTTAACCAATGGTTTTTATAATTTAAAAAACATTTAATTATTAGTGCTGTTGCCTTTTTATATAGACTAATTATGGTAGGTAATTATCACAGTAATAATATGGAGATATAGAAGTCCATCTATTAGTCTATATGAACTTTAAAGTGCGTAAATATTACTTTTTGAAACCTGTATACCAAATAAAAAATTGACATATTGTTGTAAATAATATTAAAATAATTAGAGCAACAATTTAAAAATGCTATACCGTATAGTCGCCATTCTGTTCCTTATACAACGAAATTCGCCATATTGAATATAATAATAAAGGATTAATATAATGTTGCGTTTCTTAGTAAATACTGGTTGCCAAACACCTATCCGACGGCCTCCACGCATGAAGTGCGAGCCTGGGTAGGACTCTGGCCTTATGGTTAGTTTCCCCTGGGAATCAACCTTCTGGCGCTCCTGGACGGTCTGCGCACCGTGCGGCATAAGCCAATCGATTGCGCACTTTGACTAACAGTTTAGAGTTTCAAGGCGATAGGTGAGGGCAGCAAACCCCGCCCACCGCCCGGGCAGTTATAACGACGAGGGTCGTCTTGTCTGCCCGGGATGTCGTGCTACGACAACCCTGCGCGTACCAGAAGGGTAGAACGCGCAGGGGGTGAAATAGGGTAAACCACCCCCTCCCGTACCGCCCCGAGAACCCATTTATTTATAATAATAAAAGAATTTACAAAGTAAAATTTACAAAAATAATACTAAATTTACCATATTCACAAAATAAAAAAAAATAAAACAACTTTGACTAACAGTCGGGGGAGTCTGGAAGCAGTACTGTTCCATATAGAGCGGAGGTGGTGGCGGACCTTACGGCGACTGCTCTTGAAACGACCATCGGCCATCCGATCCTGGGTGAACAGCCGGGCAAAGGACGCTGTGGTCCGCGATAGATTCGGTATACACCGTTTCACCGCTTCGTAAGGGAGAGGACCGCGCAAGTGACCTCGAATTCGTAAGCAATCAAGAGACCGGAGCAATCTGGTCACGATTAACACTCCTGGCTATCTCGCGGTTAAGGCGTAGGCCTCTTACGGGTTTGTGGCGGAGCTAGACGGTGGACTGTTTTGTCCAAGTCTTCTGCGCTCACTCCAGGGAGATAGAACGACTAATCGTTAAAACTTCCTGAGGTGACGGGGTCGCCCGCTGTAGTCGACAACCCTAGTTGGTTGCCAAATTGTAGTTAGTTCGACGTAGAGCAATCTAATACGCTATTTCAATCAATGGAGCGAACAACCACATCGCATTTTTACCACCCATGTGGGTAATAATCACCCATGGTTAGTAGCGTAGGGTTAAGGAGAGGCTAATATAATTCTCGAGCTGCAATTGACGTTCAATAAATTAAAATTGTTTTATGTGTGTACCTATATAAGCTAATTATTGTTTTTACTACTCAATTTCACTTTTTATTATGTTTTTAAATTGGATACTTAGTACACTAATATACAGACAACAAAGGTTTAGTAGGTAAGTTTCAGATACTCTGGAACTTACTTTAGGGCCAGGTAGGTATGTGGTGTGTGGATATCTAAAGAAAGCATATCGGGACAATAAGGTTAATTGTATTTTGTTTTATTTTTAAATAATCGAAATGAGAATGTCACAGTTGAAAGTATTTTGCAGACGGACGACCAAAATACATGGTTAAACAAGTGTCGCATTCCTAGGATCAATTCTGTACTTCAAATAAAACAAATAAATGAACTTTGACTTTTATCCTGAAAAAAAAGTGTTTTTGGATAGTATAAGTTGTTATGTACATGAGGTTAATTTACATGAAAAACGCAGTTAAAAATCATCGACAACTTTTTTATGTAAACGAGGAAAAGCAGTTTTATTTTCAAATTTCGGATATTTGTATCACAATATTTCATTGTGCAAGGTTTTTTTTTGGTCTCAATAAATTATTTTTGCTAAAACTACTACACCCTGGAATTTTTGAATTCCCTTTTACTCTGAGAAATTTAAATTAATTAAAATTTAATTAAATTCACCTTTTTACTGAGAATGTATTTTTTTTTCGACAAAATTACAATTTTTAATCAGACATCAGTTTGCTCATTTTTATATTTTTAGAAAAAATGGAAGAAAAAATGGCCAAAACCACATTTGGCTGTAGGTATCCTTAAATGATAAAACTACGGTGTAATATTCGCCATTAAAATTATGAGAAATTTATTTAATTAAATTCGTTTATTTTGAATATTACCATTCCAAAATAACGTATGGCGTAATGTTTTGGGAAATGGCAGCAAAATCCGCTATAGTTTTAGTTCTCTAAAAAATAGGCAGTGCGCAGTTTGAACAGTCCATTAGCCCCAGAATTGGATCCTTAATCTTTAAGGACCATGGGACATATGTGTCCCATTACTACAAAACCATTTTATAAATTATCGAATACGAATAATTTATACATTTTATTTTTTTCCATGTTATTGAGACATCAAAATTATAATATTAGCAAAAGATATATATTATTGTTTAAAAATATAGGGTCTTTTTTTAAATATCGCAAATGACACAAATCACGAATGATAAATAAAATATTTATCGCGTTTATTTCGATTTCACATTTTTCTTTTAGTAGGTTTTTCAATACGCATGATTACTAAGTTAAATAGTGACATAATGACATTTTGGAAAAAGTTGCAACTTTGCATCTTTATGGACCACAGGGACACTTATGTCTCATCAATTTATACAAAATCTATTGAACCAATTTTCTCAAAACTTGACATACATGTTACTTATATCGCCCTTTAACAGTTTTATGTATCGAAAATTCTCATAGTCTACCGCAAAGCGTATGTATGGTCCGCAATGGGTTAAGAGTTCTACGCGGCCGAATAATTGAAGATACGTTACTCAAATTAATCATGTAGAAATAATACAAATGAATAGCCCAGCGAGCAAATTTAACAACTTAATAAAAGTCCCGGAGACTGAGGGGCGAGCCGAGATATTTTCTCCATGGGAACCGAGAGCCCTCTTTAAATTATTACTCCATTACCCTCTCCCTTCCAACCTCCTGTGCACCCGTCTAATTAATTAAACACCCACCTCGTATTTCAAGCCATTTTCTTTCACCTGCCGCTATGAAAGCTTTGCGTTAGCAGCGAATGTTTGAATTATAACGAGAAAGGTCGTAAAAAAAGTTTTTATTTTTGCGCCTTTTGAGATGCTCAGGTTGTGATTAAGTAATGAATTTATTATCCCAATTAGGCCCAATTATGGAGGATTTTCATTTGTTTAAAATGTCTTTTGCTTTTGTTAGCCCGATCACGTTGGAGCTGCCAGGAAGCTATGAAAGGCAGCGATGACTGTATTTGTATTCGTTTATTTACCGCATACATAAAATCAACGTCCAATTAGAATATTTATAAACATACAATTAAAATTACACCTTCTTATAAATTTAACATCAGCATTACATTACATTTTTCGTCGTGTCCAATTGAGGGCTAAAAACCGCTCTTGGCCGTGCCAAAATAATTGTGTTAAGTAGTAAGTCTCGTTACTACTCTTTACTGAACATACATAGGTAGTCAAGAATTTAACTACTAGATTGTCAAATTATAAATAATCAAAATAGAAGCCTATTAGACAAAAAATCTATTGTAGCGGTGTCAAATTACCTTTACAGTGTATAGTAATGTACATCCCTCTTTCTCTAGTCGTGGGGCAAACGGCCTCAAAAATAAACACATGGATAGGACCAATTTAAAAAGACAATTGTAAATAATTTGGTAAGAAACCCAATTTATGGTATAAGGGAGTTTGACAATTCTGATTTTATTTTCCATACTGATGATTTGTATTTTAAGCTATTGCATAGCTTTTATCGCGGGCCTAGGCCAGCGCGGCGACCGAATGAAGAAATTTCTTAACGAAAATTAATTATTTTAAACTGATAATTACGTCTAAACGAGTACTGCTTACGATTCGAAAAAAATATATGTTAAACAAGAACATTTTCCAACTATTATTAGCTTTGAATATTTTAGATTTTGTTTATATTACATAGTGTAATTAATTTGTGAAATTAGGTCTAACCGAACACATAAATGACTACTACGCAAATACTATCTGGCGTATTATTATGAAACCTGCACCATTTTAAAGATAATTTAATTATCTATCTTTTTATCTACGATTTTTTTCGAATAGTCAAAGAATAATATCCGTTTTTTTGCTTTATCGAATAAAATTCGTGCACTCTGTCGGAAGACGTTTAAATTATTCCGAATCGATTCGGAATAATTTCAACGTTTTCCGATAGAGCGCAGTTATCTGATATCAGAAAAAATTCTTCATACTGCATAAATAAAATAAATAAATAATTATAATTGCATAAGTTGTTAAAAAATGCTATGCAATAGCTTTACCGCGGCAGTCCCCGAGTGCCACACGTATTTTTTTTTTTAATTTAAAACATAGTTTTCATATAATTTATTTTACATCTATTCATTTTAAAAATTACGAAGGCATATTGCTGGATTAACAATATAGTGATTTTATTTTGATAATTTTATATAGAATTTACTTAATATAGTATTTTCCCTGACTATTAAATCACATTAGTATATTTTGTTTATTTGTAAGTAGGTTATATTATTATAGCTATATATTATCATTAGAGTTATGTTTTAATAATTAAATTTTCAGCATTTTATGTTGTTACGCATCCAAGTGTAGTAAACGCCTATCTAGTGGAGTAGTTGATTGTATTGTATTATAATTCGGAAATCATCACTAAAATCTACGGGTTTGTAGTAACCACGCAGTCTATTGTTTGTTTGTTTGGCATTTGTTTCGAGTTCTTTATTGCATCTACTGTTTACTAATGAATTTTCAGCGTTTCCATAGTACTTTGGGGGTACTATTATTGAAAGTACACCTTTCCTAGTTCGCCAGCGCCGGGTGCCCCGGAATCTGGCCTGTTAACCACCCCGTCATTCTATGATCAAAATACTGTCTGATATGAAATTATCAGCTTGTACAAAACTTTTTCACTTTTTTGTCGCTGGTTCCCTAACTATAACTTCCCACAATACGCCTACGCCAGTTAATTAATGGAAGATCAAAATAGCTAGCTATTCCGCTGCCTCAAAACTTATTACTCAATATAATTGCTTTCATTTCATTGTGTCCGCATTTTCTTTATCCACAATCAACCGAAATCTAGAATAATGAGCATTCCCTACTCAATTTGTTTGACTTTGGCCTCAATCAATGTAGTAGCCATTAGAAGGAGGATAAGTACCTAGAATAATTAACGAGCAAAGTTCACTCATGAAAGTTAACAAAACGCAAGAGTCTATTGATCGCTCTTCGGCAGCTTTGCCCCATTAACATTATTTCTACTTCGACGGAATATAATACGCTCCCTCTGAGATTTAACTGAGACGACGGTGATGAATGGGGTTGAAGATATTAAACCAGACGTTGGTTGGCACGGTCATTGTAGATGAATGTAACAGATTGCTGAGGAATTTTGTCAAGTTTGTTAATAGAATTGAAAGTTATGACCGCCTGGTTGGGATACATGCGAAAGCGCCAAAATAACGCATCGCGTAACCACAATAAAATTTATAATAGCAATTTTTAAGCTACTGCATAGCTTTTATCGCGGGCCTACTAGGCCAGCGCGGCGACCGAATGAAGAAATTTCTTAACGAAAATTAATGATTT
The DNA here is from genome assembly GCA_944548615.1 of Micropterix aruncella. Classification (NCBI taxonomy): domain Eukaryota; kingdom Metazoa; phylum Arthropoda; class Insecta; order Lepidoptera; family Micropterigidae; genus Micropterix; species Micropterix aruncella. Next base: position 24,216,509 of record OX155957.1, read on the forward strand.
TAAACTGATAATTACGTCTAAACGAGTACCGCTTACGATTAAAAAAAATATATGTTAAACAAGAACATTTTCCTAATATTCTTAGCTTTGAATATTTTAGAATTTGTTTATATTACATAGTGTAATTAATTTGTGAAATAAGGTCTAACCGAACACAAAAACGACTACTACGCAAATACTATCTGGCGTATTATTATGAAACCTGCACCATTTTAAAGATAATTTAATTATCTATCTTTTTATCTACGATTTTTTTCGAAAAATCCGTTTTTTTGCTTTATCGAATAAAAAATTCGTGCGCGGCGCTCTATCGGAAGACGTTTAAATTATTCCGAATCATTTGCTACCGCAGCCGCAAATGATTCGGAATAATATCAACGTTTTCCGATAGAGCGCAGTTATCTGATATCAGAAAAAATAAAATAAATAAATAATTATAATTGCATAAGTTGTTAAAAATGCTATGCAATAGCTTTACCGCGGCAGTCCCCGAGTGCCACACGTATTTTTTTCATCTATAAGTGCTATGCGAATAACTAGAGCTATAAACTACAACGGGCGTACTCGTCACCTCAGGAAGTTTTAACGATATTTGATCTTTCAATCTCTCGTGAGATGAGCGTAGAAGACTTAGGACGAAAACAATCCACTGTCTAGTTACGCCACTCGCATGTAAAGACGCCTTACCGCGAGATAACCAGGTTAACCCCCCAATGGGCCAACACTCGTGCCCTTACGTTGAGTTGCAACCAGTTTACTCCGGTCTTCCGACTGGTTACAGTTTCGTGGTCGTTTGCGCGGGCCTTTTCATTACGTAGCGGCGATACTGTGTCTACCGCGGAGCCCGGCATCCTTTGCCCGGCTGTTCACCCGGAATCGGTTCGTTTCAAGAGCAGTTGCCGTAAGGTTACAACAACTACCCCCGCTCTATAGGAAACAAAGCCGTTTACAGACCTCCACGGCGATCAGTCGGAATGCGCAATCGATTGGCTGACGCCGCCCGGAGCGCAAGCCTTCTAGAAGCGCCCGAAGGGCGGTTCCTAGGGAAAACTGGCCTGCAGGCCAGAGTCCTACCTGGGCTCGCACTTCTGGGTAGAGGCTGCCGGAAAAGTGTTTGCCGTGAGTTTGGCCGACCCCAACACGTGGGTCTTAGTGGCCTAACTGCAACATGGATTATTCAGATTATTCCGATTATTTCCTAACTCCTAGGCGAATAGTTATATGAAGCTCAAAAGTTTCATGCAATTAAAGTTTTATATAATAATCTTCTATATCCTTTCTGTAATACGCCGACAAATATCGCTAAAATGTCTGTATGATTTATACGAGTAGGTTACGTTTTTTAAAAATAACATCCCTTTTAAAATGTCTGAATCAGCAAATCGATAAACTCCCTAAAAGAGCATTTTTTTAGATTTTTTCAGTTCTGCAATTCAGCGACAAAAAGCTGCAAAATAATCCCCCCCCCCCCCACTGAGAAAAAAATGATGTCACATTTTTTGTGGAGAATTTTAAAAGCGTTATTTTTTATTTGATTCAAAATTCCGATTTCGCTAGCTGTCAGCGAGATTTTTGCGAAAAACTGAATCGGAGCGCCATTTGTCCAAGATGGCGGCTCGAGCGCAACAGATTGAGTGGGTGACTTTTAACTCCGGCGCGCACTTGCGGCCGTCGACCGGGCCGCGCACCTGAGCCGCGCGGCCGATGGCGTTTTCATACATTTCGTAGTATCCGTTGGCCGCCGCGGCCAGGCCGTGTATGTTTAACATTACATCTCAATGATCATTCATGCCAAGTTTCAAAACACTGTCAGTTATTATTTCCTGTAAAAGTCGAATTTTGTTCCTTTTTGATAAGTTATTAGTGCTTCGTAACGCTGCGCAGTGGCCGAATAATAAATTAATAGTTTAAAAAAAACACTAAAAACACACTTTTATACACGCTTTTATACACGCACGTAAAAACCAAAAAATGATACGATTTTCCATCATGGAATGCCAGTTCCTGTCTTCTGGCTTCATCATCAGACCTTGAAACCTAATCGTGGTCAAAGTTCATTCCAAGACTTTTCTAACAAGTCCAAACACAGCTATGATACGATGTTCCATCATGAAGTTCCAGTTCATATCTTCCGACTCCATCATCAAATCAGTTCGACAGTACCATATTATTGTATTGACATTAGAACTACGCACAGCTGCCAATTTTCATAAGGCTACGATCTTTGGAAGATGGTTAAATTAGTTACCTTAGATTCCATTACATAGTTACATACAGGTCCACCTAATAAAAGCATGTTAAAATTTGGAACTTTTTGACCAAACGTCGTGATGTACCGAGAAACCCGACCGAAATGGCTATGTAGGAAGCAGTGAGACAGGTAGATAAGACAAGCGGGAAGGAAACCTGATCTATGTATTTTTATCTGGAATAGTGAGAAAAATGCTTCGCTTTTCAATGTGTGATGTTGTCCTCAACCCCCATAACAATCAGTATTCCAGTCTCCAATGACAGTCGTAATGAGTTAGTTGAAATTATCGACGGTGCACTTGTTATTGCAGTCTTGAGAAGCTGACGATGCGACGTCCTTGCTTCTGCTACACGACGGGAATGAATAATGCGAGCATGGGGTAAAGAAGAGGACTGATAGCCGGTGTACTATGTAAATAGGTCGAGAGAGAAATTAAGCGGAATCGAGAATTACCTTGAACTTATTTATACTAAGCCTCTGGAGTTAATGGGAGTTAATGGACCCTTCGTAAGGGAGAGGACCGCGCATGCGACCTCGAACTCGTAACCAATCGAGAGACTGGAGTAATCTGGTCACAATTGGAAGTAAGGGCGTGAGTGTAAGCCCGCCGGGTAACATTCCTGGTTATCTCGCGGTTAAGGCGTTGGCCTGTTACGAGTTTGTGGCGGAGCTAGACGGTGGACTGTTTTGTCCAGGTCTTCTGCGCTCACTCCAGGGAGATAGAACGACTAATCGTTAAAACTTCCTGAGGTGACGGGCTCACCCGCTGTAGTCGACAACCCTAGTTGTACTAAGCCTCTGATTAGTAGTTATAAAGTAGTAGTAGTAGTCATTGAGAGTTGTTAGCTACTGTGGCCCACCACCCCAGGAACTAATAACGACATGTCATTTTTTCATCCGTAGAGTGAACGCAGAGACTTAGGGACAACACAGTCCACCGTTTAACTACGCTAACAAGACCGCAGGAGACTAACGCCTTAGCGCGAGGCACTAAACTCAGCGGGCGGACCTCACGCCCTTATTACCAGATTTGAACGGATTTCTCCGTCCTCCAGTCGGGTCACAGATTCGAAGTTGCTTGCGCGGCCTCTACCTGATGTTAGCGTTAATTCAGTATTGAATTTATCACAGATCCGTGGCGCCCTTTGACTGACAAGGTCTCTCGGGAAGGGGTGGCCATCAAATCGTTTATAAGGATAGGTGACGCGAGGTCAACAGTACCCCCGCTCTTTAGTAAACATACGCTTCCAGGTAATACACTGGATTGCGTAAGCGTGGCTGACTTAGCCTTCTACGTAAACCGCCCAGTTCCGCCCGAAATGTTCCCCGGATCTGCACGTCTCATCTAAACCGCCTTCGACTGCAGGTTACAGCTGCAGGCAGAGGTCACAGTGGCCCTGACAGGTTAAGTCCCTCTTCGGGGAGGCTACCGGATGAAAGGTAAACCATGAGTTTGACTGGCCAAGGTCACACAAAGAAGCCTAACACCACCCAAGCTGCGCGGAACCACTAGGAACCAAGGTTAAAGAGACATAGGCTGCGTCTAATAACAACATACTATTTGCACGTTATTGGCTCCAAAACTCGAGTGAGCTGTATCAGGGACGCAGCCGTACTAGAGTACATAAAGCGTTCTATTTTTCTAGTATTTTATATTTTTGTTATTAAATTACAAAAAATGTGTTTTTCCATTATTTCCATTTTTGTAGTATTTTATATGTTTGTTACTGAATTTCTGAATTTTTATGTTTTTTTTATTATTATGATTTTTTTAATAGACTTGTTATATTTTTTTGTGTAGGACATGTCATTTTATTTTTAAATTATTTCATTGGAAATGTAATTTCTATACCCAAATCGGGTTTTTGAAAATAAATACTTACTGATGATGGTGTGCTTGATGCAAAGAGTGATACAGGCACTAGGATGCAAAAATGACGTCACAACTGATCAATTCGTTGTCAATGAAGGTGAATTTGAACCGCTATGTGGCCGACTCTCAGCACTTGTAGTACTCTTATGTGCTCTAATTGTGGAACCGCATCTGGCTGTTAAGTGTGCCCTGGGCCCTCCTGGTAGATGCTGAGGGGCTGGTCTCGTTCTCTTCCTCTGCTGGTCTCGTGTCCGGAGCGGTCGCGTAGCAGTTACAGACTGCTTGAAGACTGGCATGTGTGCGGTGAGCTATGGTAGGCAGAGCAAAGGCGAGCAATAGAGAAGTTACGTAGGCAGTAGTGGTATCCAATGCATATCGATCCGGCACACTTGTTTTACAGGGGTGCAAAAAAATATAGTATTTTTTTTATTTTTTTTAGATAGATAGAAATTCTTTATTGCACATTTACAAAATTGTAGCCAAAACATACAACAGGTGGATTTATTGTTAAAATTACGATCTCCTTCAGCCAACCTTCGTAGAAGTAAAAATATTAAGGTGCTAGTAAAGTAAAAACAAAGACAAAAAACTTTATACTTTTTTCATTTACATTTACTTCGTATCTAATTGACGACTAAAAACCGCTCTTGGTCGTGTCAAAATATTTGTGTCAGGTAGTCAGTCTCATTACTACTGTAATCTTTACTTAACATGTATATGTATGTTGTCACGAATTTAGTTATTAAATTGAAAAAAAATAGTATTTGAAAAGCTATGGTCCCACTAAAACTAATTCATCGTAAAGTCTTATCACAAAACAAAATAAAAACTTAAACCAAGTATAATAGTCAATAATTCGAATGGGTACCTACTAAAAGCCACTCATCACAATAACTAAGATAGTCATTAAAGAGTATAAATCAAAACATGAAGAATGATTAAAATAGCCAGTAAATAGTCATAACATAACAAACAATATAAAAAAGTCAATAATTAGAAACATACGTAGTAAAACTTGTTCATAGTAGTATCCAAAATAGTCAGCAAACTTTTAAATAATCAAACTAAGGCTAAATCATACATTATAAAACTAAAAGTCCAAATATCATTATCATTTAAATTGGTACAATATTTGAAAGTCATGGCCCTTGAACTCGGTCAGATCATAGGAAGGGTGGTCTATCAGCATGTCCTTAATGTTTTTTTTAAATGTTGTGTCTTCCAGCTGTTTGATAGTTAACAATAATTAATTAAATAAAATATAGTTAACAATAATTGGTGCGTTTCTGATATTAGACGTGAGCTGGTTCCGTGAGCTGGAATTAATATGTAAAGAAAGGAAGAATTATGAGTGGGAATCGCAATTTTACTATCCTCACCGTAACGGAGTGGAAGACCATGACTTCCTAAGTGAGTGATTTTTTCGGTTAGGTAGGAGGGAGCGGTAGGGTCGTTGAGTAGGTATGTTATAAAGAAGGGAAAGAATATGCAGGTTTCTACGTTCTAGAATTCGAAGCCAGTGAAGTCTGCTTCTATACTCGGAGACGTAAACATTTTTTTTCGCATTGTAGATATACCTGAACGTATAGAAGCATTCGAGATGTGGGCATACAGTCGCATGATTTCGATATCTTGGACTCCGAAAGTCACCAATGAGGAAGTTCTACGGCGTGTGGGCCAAATACGCAAGCTATGGCAGACCATCAAACAGCGCAAAGCTGCATACCTGAGTCGCGTGCTTAGGCATGACAGATACAAACTTCTGCAACTCATTATGATGGGAAAAGTTGCAGGGAAGCGGAGACCAGGCTGTAGACGGAAATCTTGGTTGCGGAACATTCGAGAATCGACCGGGATTACGAGTGTCGCCGAATCGTTTTGCCTGGCGAAGGACAAAAAGAAGTATGCAGAACTGACTGCCAATCTCCACTTGTTGTGGAGGCACCCTAAGAAGAAGATATACCTAATGCACACATTTTGCAACCGCTCCAATTCTCCAATAAATTCTCAATTACTTCACGTATCCGTTACACCATTACCCTACAAACCACAACTCACAGGCTACGTGGAAGCTTAGAATTGGAATGTCTTTCAATTAGCGTCGACTCATAACTAAGCGCTATTTAGAAAATTCCTATTCCCACAGTAATAATTGTATACTGATTCGTCGCTGGGTCCGGTTCCCGGGCGGCGACAGTGGTGACGCTGGACTGACTACATGTCGGCCGTGGCAAATCACGCGCTTCTAGTGTTATTTATAGCATACTTTTTTACAGGAAGGCTTCGCATTAATGAAGCACGGGATACGCAACTCCCTAGCACAGTCCCATGTATCTTAAGAAACGCAATCGTACGTTGCGTCCATGCCATCATTAACTGAATTAAAATTCTTTTGAAAAATTAAAGTTTTTCATTTCATTTATTTATTTCATGTATTCAAGGATTACAATTATTCAAACACAATCATTCTGCGTCATTCCTAACTAACCATCGCCTGTTACAAGGAAGACACCAATTTCATATGATAACAATATTAAATATAATTTCATGAACAAGTAAATTCTCGTGTAAACACGACAGCCGTTACAGAAAGTGAACTATTATATTTACAATGATTTTATGACACATTTGTGGTTTATGTATTTATCCATATATGTACATGTATATTTCTGGAATTTACTCAATCAGACATTTCATTTGACACTAAATACGATATATTTACATTAATTTATTGACATTTGTACATTTAGACCACTACTTACTTACATATTTATACAGTTTAAGTACCATGACGGGATGACATAAAGCTTCTAACAATATGACACACTTCTAAATTGGTTGAAGGCTTTAGAAGTTATGATGAAATAAAGAAATGGAAAATATACATAGCTGAGCCCCGAACACATTACACTAGTTTTTTGCTGGGCAGTCTGGTAAAAAGATCTTTTCCAATCTATTGGTCTCAAAGCTAAAATAAAACACACAAGAAAAATATTCATTAAAAAATCAAAATAAATATTAAACTATAACAGTAGTAGAATATAATTATGAAATAAATTCAAATACGAAATATTACGTAATTGACATTAAACTCTGAATTCACTCTTGTATACTCCTACATAGAGGTAATTTACATATATTGTCATAGATGTGAGGTTGCTATTTTTGAAATGCCATGATGATACATTCAGTTTCCGTTCGTCCTTTACTAATTAAACACTAAATGAGGATTTTTTAAGAGCCACCTTTGTCAATCCAGAAATATCGAAGTGTTTTCCTAAAATAATTATTAATCTCGGAGCAAGGTAAAAATAATGGTGTTGTCCAAACGATGTAGATCTTCTGGGCTTTATATATTGCGGTACCTGCGCCGATCTTGTGTTCTTAGCAGGTAATAATGTTTCTGCTTGAGCGCAATTGAAATTTAAAGCAGTTTTTAAACCACACCTAGTTGCCTAATATCTGGTATTTTCGCTTCGAGAAACAACTCATTAGAAGAACACATTTTTGACTTTTTAAATATAATACGAATTATAGGTTTTTGTACGGTATTAAGTCTTTTCTTTAACATCATAAAATAATAGAAACTTTTACCGCATGACGTTGGTGGCACCCGACGTTTTGATGTGGTTGCTGCAGCTTTTCCCGCGCGCTGAAGCAAGACCTGAGCATAGGATTTTGGATAAAGGTACTTGACGTAAATTACTTAACCACTGTCAAATTGTATATTACAGTCGAAGCCAGTGCCGTTAAGCCATTTGACATTGCCATTTGTGATTATAGAGTCATTCAGCTAGTTTAGATTTAACCGATTTTGGGACATTAGAATTGCGCTTGCGAGTGCGGTACCCGCGTTCAAATTCGTAACCGTTACCTCCCCTGCTTCTAGGTTGCCGCGCCCGCTGAAGACGCTTCTCTTTGACACCACCACCAAAATGCTCTGTTCACCCCACCACATTACAAAAAATCATCACTGCCCAGCACTCTTCTCTCTACGATCCTACGGTCCGATTGGATCTTACGTGCCCTGAAATAACGTTGCACCTTACAGATCTAATTCCACCAAAAAATAACCCCAGATCGCAAAGTTTTGGGCCTCTATCCGTTCAGGAAGTACCACGTCACAAATATTGCGACAATTTCAGAGTAGAGTCCCAACTATAATATAACTCGGAGCGGCGGTCCGGACGTTTGACAGCTTCTTGAAAACTCAACATGTTACAGAAAAACACAATCGCAATGTTATGTTAGGCAATTCCAACCTTAACCAACCGACGTCAAGGATCTATGCAAATTAATTGAACCTAATGGACCGCTAGTACTAAAATTAGAAAGACTATGTAAAACACTGTTAATAATTATGTAAAACTGTTAATAATTATGTTAAAACTATGTAAAACACTCTACAATAAACATATTCTCAAATCTAACTCATATACTTATATCCATATTATGCAACACAACACAATACCTACTTTGAATATCTATATATTCACAATACGACGTATTTGTATTGTTCTTCTTCTTGTAGTGCCGTCTCCTAACGAAGGTTGGCATCTTGCGGTGTCGACTACAACGGGCGAGCCCGTCACCACAGGACGTTTTAACGATTACTCGTTCTGTCGCCCTGCAGTGAACGTAGAAGACTTTGGACAGTACAATCCTACGTCCAGCTACGTCACAACCCGTGAGAGTCCAACGCCTTACCGCGAGTGAGCCAGTAATAAACCCGGCGGGCTCGAGATACTCGCGCCCTCACTTCCAATTGTGACCAGATTTCTCCGGTCTCTCGATTGGTTCCGAGTTCGAGGTCGCTTGCGCGGTCTTCTCCCTTACGAAGCGGTGAAACGGAGTGCACCGAATCTATCGCGGACCAAGGCGTCCTTTGCCCGACTCTGAACCGGGATCGGATGGCCAATGGTCATTTCAAGAGCAGTCGCCGTAAGGTAGACAACTACCCCCGCTCTATAGGAAACAATACAGTTCCCAGACTCCCCCGATTGTTAGTCGGAGAGCACAATCGATTGGCTTGCGCCGCTCGGTGCGCAGACCGTCCAGGAACGCCAGAGGATTGATTCCCAGGGGAGACTGGTTGACCCAGTGTCCTACCCAGGCTCGCACCCCATGCGTGGAGGCCAGGTTGCAGATGCAGATGCAGATGCAGATGATTGCCAACGAAGGTTGGCAATCATCTTGCTGATTTCAGTCTTGGAGACCGATGCACGGAACAATGCGCCAGTGCTCAGCTTGAACCACTGGCGTAGATTTTGCAGCCATGATATCATTGGCCGCCCAGGCCTCATCTTGCCTCGAATTATCCCCTGTGACCGAACTATTCGAGCTTGCGTCTCTTTATGTTTTTGAGTACCTCTGTCCCTTTTTTATTCAATCTTTGAAGGACTGTTGTATTACGAACCTTCTGTACCCACGATATTTTAAGCATTCTCGGATACACCCACATCTCAAACGCTTCAAGGCGCTTGGCCATCCTTTCTGTGAGTGTCCAGGCCTCAGCTCCATATAGGAGGACGGAGACTGCGTAGCATTTTGCTATACTCGTGCATAGATTAAGGCTCGAATTACGGTCACAAACGACTTTCTTCATTTTTCGAAAGACGCTACGGGCCTGCTCAATTCGGCATTTAATTTCGACACTTTGGTTTCCTTTGTCGTTGACTATGACACCCAGGTATTTGTATTGGCTCACTCTTTCTAAAAACACATCTGTATTGTTACAAGCTTTATATTAACGTATGTAAGTTGTCTGTTTCAAAATTTAAAAACTATTTCTCAACCTCTTGCTGGTATCCGATTGATCTAAACTATGTATAATTGGCATACTTATGTAAGTTCGATGACAATGCAATATTATGGTACCATCGAGCAGATTTGATGATGGAGCCGGAATGTAGGGACTGCAACTCCCTGATGGCAAATGGTAGGACAGTCGAATTTTGAGCTAGTATGTTTTGTTATCATGAGTACTTTCCATTACACATGATGACAAGGCTCTGAAGATGGAGCCGAAAGATTCCCATTGGAACAATAATGGGAACTGCTGAGATAGTCGAGTTTGGGCTCGTCTGTTTTATTGTATTCATTACTTTTATTACACATGGTGATGCGAGTCTGAAGATAAAGCCGGGAGATTGCCACTGGAGCTCCCTGATAGAAAGTGCTAAGATGAGTACTTTCCATTACACACGCAGTGGCTTACCACCAGGGAGACGAGACAGGTTAGAACTCTCTGCCTCTTACATAGAATCCTCGCGAATGGCGTGCCGCTTTATCTTGCCGATAGGTTCACCGCGCTATCGGCGCACGGGCGTCCCCTAAAATCAGAGGGCAATAACCTGTTGTCAATCCCTGGTCATAGCAGCGACTTTTTTTCGTACTCCTTCTCCGTGGAAGCTGCACGACTATGGAATGCTTTACCGAATAATGTTAGAACAGCCCGCAGCATTTCTTCGTTCAAGGCCAGGCTCAAGGAGCATATAATCCTAAAACCATAAACTAACCAACCCTCCTCTTCCCCCTCCTTTTCGCTTCCTTTTCCTTCCTTCCTCTCCTTCCTTTTCTCTGCGTCTTTATTTAATTTTAGCAATTTGTTTTCCTTTTTTATATATATCTTTTTCGTTTTCTATCTGTTTCTTTTTTTTTATTACTTTAATTTTTGGTATTCTTTGTGTAGCCAACGTAACAAATTACATTATAAACTTAAGCTATAGGTTAGCTGATAAACATTGCCGCAAGGCAATAAGCTCGCCTTTTTTATTTTGAAATAAAGAGTTTTTTTATTATTATTATTATTATTATTATGAGGGTCTGAAGATGGGGCTGGGAGTTTCCCACTAAAACTCTCTGTTGGAAAATCAAGCTTGATTTTAGAAATCCTTTTTTATATTTATATACCATCGTCCAACTCCTTCATCCTAATCACTTCTAAATTTCCGCCCTTCCCAGCGACTTTCTATTTTAAGTCAATATTTAATTTGAATTTATAGTTTTTAATATAAAGATAATATACTAATACTATATAATATAATATACTATATAATATACCTGGGAGCTAACCTTCTGGCGCTCCTGGACGGTCTGCGCACCGTGCGGCGTAAGCCAATCGATTGTGCATTCTGACTAACAATCGGGGGAATCTGGAAGCAGTACTGTTTCTTATAGAGCGGGGGTGGTTGCGGACCTTATGGCGACTGCTCTTAAAACGACCATCGGCTACCCGATCCTGTGTGAAGAGCCGGGCAAAGGACGCCGTGGTCCGCGATAGATTCGGTTTACACCGTTCCATCGCTTCGTAAGGGAGAGGACCTCGCGAAGCGACCTCGTTCTCGAAGCGAAATTCATATACTTTTAATATAAATTCATGTAAAGTTTATGCGATTATTGTATCTATGTATGTATGTATTATATTATATGTAAGAATATTTATTTATGAATATTTGAACTAAAATACCTTCCGTTTAATTTGGTCTCTTCCAAATTTTTAAATTTTAGAATAAAGTAACTACCTCCATCCTTGTAATTATTAAAGGTAAATACCATTGCAATATAAAGTTAAAAAAAATTAAAACAAATAAAATAAAAACCTAGAGCGGATATATCATGCTCATTCGGCAGGCAATATACGATTTCTGTTGGTACCACCTCGATACAGATTATTCCTAGTGAGGTGGTAAACCACAAACTATCATTTCTGAATCTCTTTCCGAGTTAGGAAGTAAATTGTAAAACTGTTTAATTAACTATGAAATATTAGGCTAAGAGAATGTTTTTTTGTAATTAAATGTATTTTTATGGACTAAAAAAAAATTTTTATATATATAATATACTAATATAATTTTAATATACTAATATTTCTTTAAATAACTATCGCAGGAAACGACTATCGGTTGAATATTTTTTTCTCTCTGTTTAATTATGTATAACACGCTAGATTATTGCATGCGTTGCATCTTTCACGAAAAAATGTAAATAAAATTATTAAAATAACAAATAAAACCGCATCGATTACGCTGATAAAGTTAAGGCAGCCTTTGCTGAAATACGTTGTATAGAGGATTTTACAGGTGCTCGCTCTCAACCAATGTTTGTGTGCCTACAATGAAATTCCCTTTGACGGCAACGCCGGAGGTAGACAACGACAGTCGGACGGTGCGTGTTGTTCGCTGAGCAGAGATGTGCCGCTACATCAAAAACTATGTCAAACGTCACGAACACGCCGAACATTGTGCGGCAACCGGCGAGAAAAAAGACAAGCTCTTTGCCGGAATTCGCCGGAATTTTTCCAACAGACAAACGGAAAATCGCTATATAGCGACGGCGGCTGCCGCCGGCGCACAGTGTGATCGGCTACAGACTTACGGGGAGAATTTCAGACAACACCCAAGAAAGTGAGTGTTAATATCGTCTCGCTCTGTTCGTTCTCGTCTGTTCTCCGCCCAGTGTCGGGTTTTTGGCCCGATTTAAAGGATTTCTTATGCGAGAAAATAACATTGTCTAAAAAACTGTTCGGTCTCAGTACGATATGAAAATGCCGAAAACTACGCGTGTGCAATTATGTTATTTTCTCTTTCAATGTGGAGTATCGAGTTGGAGTTAAAGTTCATGGAATATTTTTTAATTTTTGGATATCAAAATCGTCACTACAATAGCAAGAGTTTCAACCACGGTGATTGAAACGGAATCAGCGTACTAATGGATATTTTAGTACCAGCAGTCAAAAAGAAGAAGGATTCCCATTTGCCAGCGATATAGTAATAATAATAATAACAATAATAATAAAAAACTCTTTATTTTAAATAAAAAAGCGAGCTTATTGCCTTGCAGTAATGTCTAACAGCTAACCTATAGCTTGAGTATATAACATATTTAGTACGTTGGTTACGCAAAAGAACAATAAAAAATACAAATGATAAAAAGAAACAAACAGAAACTAGAAAGAAACAGATAATAAAGTAAAACAAATGACTAAAATTAAATAAGGACGCAGAGGAAAGGAAGGAGAGGAAGGAATAAAAGGGAGGCGAAAAGTAGGGGGAAGAGGTGGTTTGGTTAATTTATGGATTTTATAATTATATGCTTCTTGAGCCTGGCCTTAAACGAGGAGATGCTGGGGGCTGTTCTAACATCATTTGGTAATTCCAGAGTCGTGCAGCTTCCACGGAGAAGGAGTATAAAAAAAGTCACTGCTGTCACCAGGGATGGATAACAGGTTATTGCCCTCTTATCTCAGGGGACGCCCGTGCGCCGATAACGCGGTGAACCTATCGGCAAGATAAAGCGGCACGCCATCCGCGAGGATTTTATATAAGAGGCAGAGTATTCTAATTTGTCTCATCTCTCTGATGGTAAGCCACTGCAGTCTGCTACGATATTCCGTGATATGGTCATATTTTCTGAGGACAAAAATGAAGTGTATACAGACGTTCTGTAGCCTTTCCACCTTGGTGGCCAGCTCTTCTGTCAGATCGAGGAAGGCGGCGTCGCCATAATGAAGAAGTGGAAGAAGCAAAGATTGACAGATTGTCTCTTTACTTTTCTCCGGGAGAAAATTTTGGAGCTTCTTCAGCGAATGACATCTTTTAAAGATCTTTCCTCTCATCTCACTAATATGGTGCTGCCAGGACAGATTCTGTTCGAAATGGACACCAAGTATCTTCAACGATATAAGATATAAAATACAGCATATCCTTATATTAATTTGGAACGAGGTTCACACAACCTACTGTAGTGCTAACTAAATTTCGGAAAGACCCACCGTGCGCCGCGTGCAAATCTTCCGATAATGTTTTTTTTAATGTTGTACTCGGGCGCTGTCAGATCGATCTATCTTTTTTCGGCGCACGCGCGCGGCTCTTTTAGTTGAGGGGACGTCAGTGAGTATGCAGGCCGGCCATCATCAAAGGCGCAGGCGCGGGTGCAGGCCACACTACACTTTGATAAAGTGTGCCGCGGCATTAAATCGTTCAAGCGGGCTCCAGGACAGGATTAACCTAAAGGCATAGTTAGGCATCGGCCACACTACTTTTTTCAGGGCCTGCGACAACGTTTTAGTTTTTTTATTGAAATAGTATATTACTACGAATCACAAGCTTGACGAGTTGGGATCGATTAGACATATATGATTCTAGCCATCTAAGTAAATTGCCATGTTATCCGAAAGTCTTAAGCTTTGCTACTAGTATTTTGTGATTTACTTTGTCGAACGCTTTACTAAAATCTATATAATAAGCATCAACTATATATGATGTTGCAATTTTATGTTTCGTTTCGCTTCGTATGAGGCCTTTGTTTTAGCTTTATATTAGCCACACTGGAACAAAGGCAATGGCTCGTTCTCAATTACTTTCCCGGGCCACCAACCGACTAAGAAGAAAATTATTGTGAACGCGCATTTTTTATCTTCATACATATATATTCTCCCCTCCCACCCCCTCTCACTTCCCTCCCCCCCCCCCCTCCCCTCTCCCCATCGACGATTAAGACCATTTCCAGACTGAAGTATGTCTGTCTATCTGTGAGTGTGTGTATTCCTCTAAGATAGCGCCTATCCGTTTGTACGCTTCATCCGATTGGGCTGAAGTTTGGCATGCAGGCATTGTTTGGTCATGTGGTTAAAATCGGTCCACCAGAGGGCGCGCTAATCATGCTTCAATTCCGAAATATTGAACTGAAATTCGGTAGGTACTCAGGTTAGACCGAAATGACATTGTGAAATTTCGGTTGGAATATCTCATATACAAGCGACACAAATGCTATGTAAAGTCCACCATATCTTAATTGAACAGGAAGGCCCTTAAAGGCGCCGACGCTTGCGATCCGTGGCTCGTACGAAATTCGAATTAGAAAGGCTCACGGCGCCCGGCGTTTGCAATTTGTTTTTTTAATTAAATGAGATGACACGCTCTTATATTATTAGGAATGTTCGTCGACTGCTCATCGATTTTATTTATTGATTGAATATTTAGTTCAAATAACTCACTGGCTGCTTGCCGGAAAAGTCTTGGGGTGACACAACCGTATTTTTTTTAAACCCTTAGTTACGTTTGTATTTTTGGATACGGAAACCTAATACAGCACAAAAATTATGTTGAATGCGGCCATTGTTAACATCAGCCACGCTGGAACAAAAGGAATGGCTTGTTCTCAATTTTCAGTCGCCTTCAGCGTTGTTATCGGCGCTGTGGTGAGGTGCCGCCGTTGGCAGCGTCGTCGCATAATACGGTAAAGTGTCCGGTTGCGGAAGCTGACCGATCTAATCTCGCCCATCCTGTTCGATCGCGTACGCGCCGCGCTTCGCAGTCGCTGCCTTTCCGCGAACTGTCAACGGAACATTCCTCTTCCTCCTCTCTCACGATGGCCTCAGCCGGATCTCGAATAGCGGCACCGTGACATCGCAACCGCTGCGCCGCTACTGCCGCTGCGACAGCGCTGCTTCCTTACCACGCACATTATACAGATATAAAATATTGGACACGAGCAATTGACCATCATAGTAACCCTCGCGAGGGTGCCACCGGGACACAACAACACTGAGAAAATATAACGCTGTAATACACGTAAATACGCATGTTTCAAAAGGAATTTATTTTTTATTTTATTTATTTATTTTTAGTAACACATCTAGTAAACAATTAATGTCATATTTGTAAGTAAGATGTTGTAAAAAGTAAAAGATTGTAAGTAAAAAATTGATGCGACATTATTTTTAATGTTTGACACAGTCGCCTAACTAAGCCTAGGCCTGTTCTAAGGTAGACTTTTAATGACTAGATATTAGGTGTGCACTGTCAACTTAAACTATAGTTAGTACTTATTTTAAATCGACAAATATGAAACTACAAATATTTACGCATATACAAATATAGATACTGATATACATCTATAGATAAAATATATATCCATATATGCACACATACACATACGTATATGTATACGAAAATAATAATAAAACCAAAATAAATAAAAATAAAAACTAAAATAATATACATATATAAATCAATTACACATTGATATAACGTTTACATACCTATAATAGTCATTTAAAATTATCATGGTAAAAACTAAATACTAAGTACTAAAGACTATCATTCAAAATACAACAGTCAGCATATTCCCTAAACCGTCCCTACCCATCTCTAACAACCAGTCGGTTAGTGATTTTTTAAAAGTGGATGTGTTCTCACTACTTTTAATTGCTTCGTATATTACGTATATAACATCTACTGTGGTCCGTACGTATGTATGTAACAACATGACGCGTAACGGCACGGGCGTGGTAAATGCACCGCACATTCATTACGGCGCACAACGAGTTCTTGCATTTACCATGGCAGCTTGTTATTGCATACGTAAGGTTATAGTCAGCAACAAGAATAATGTTGAAGCTACATTATACCGTTATTTTTGTATTACCCGTACGGAGCATGGTGAAACACATAATCGAGTAATGGAGTTTTAACAAAATTCCTTGCAATTCAACAAACTTAAGATTGAAACGTCATTATTCTGTATAAAACCGTAATAACAAGCGTAGGAAGATATCCAATATTTTTGTCATTGAATATACAATGAAATGAGTAAGCATCTGGGGATGTTAACACAACGGGCGAACTCGTCGCTCCGGGGAGTTTTAACGAAATCAGGTCGTTCTATCTTCCATGGAGTTAACGTGAAGACTTAGCGGACAAAGACAGTCCACTCTCTAGATCCACTGACGAGTCCAACGAGAATCCTTAACGCGCAGCACTTGAAACTGAACCCAGCTGGCTGATCTCACGCCCTCACTACTAGTTTTGGCCTGATTTCTCCGTCCTCTAGCCTGGTCGCAGATTCGACGTCGCTTGCGCGGTTACTGAATTATCTGAATTATCTTACCTGATGTTAGCAGTAATTCAGATCGAATTTATAGCGGACCGTGGCTTCCTTTGCTCTTCTTCCACATGAGATCGGGTGACCAACAGGTCGTTTTAAGATTAGCTGATATCAAGTCAACAACTACCCCCGCTGCTTAGGTAACGTCTCGTGCCTAGGATATACTTCCGCTGCTTTTACATCAGATAGAGGCCCTCGGACTTCGCCCCGTAACCAGACGGGAGGACGGAGAAATCCGGCCAAATCCGACCAAATCCGGAGAAATCCGGCCAAATCCGGGTGCCAGGTCGGTCCGCTGGTCGGTCCTCGCGGTAAGGCGTTGGTGCCTGACGGGCTTGTCAGCGTAGCTAGACGGTGAACTGTATTCGTCCCTTTTTGTATTCATTGGAGGTTGAAAGAATTTTGCATATCGTTAAACCTTCCTATAGGGACGGGTTCGCCCTTTATAGGTGACATGATCCCACTGCTTAGGCGTTCCTAAGCAGTGGGGTCTGTAAATGGTCATATAAGTTTATAAGACCATTTACAGACCCCCTAGCTAATCGCCGGATTGTACAGTCGATTGGCTAACGCCGAACAACGCGCAAACCGCCCAGCAGCGCCCTAGATCTTCTCCCAGAGGATTCGATCCCACCTGACGACATAGCCGTCACAGTGGAAATAGAGTCCTTTCCAGGCTCGTCCCTCTTCGAGGAGGCTACCGGTTGAGACCGATTCTCTTGTAGAAAGGTGGATAGGAATGTGTGTGTCACAATTTAGTCAAATTAAGGATTAAAGTATTAAGAAGAGAATCCTTATAATTCAAATCCTAACGAATCGCTTACGGCGCTAAAATGTAATGTCAGATTACTGCTCCGACTTACGAGGAGAGTCAAGACTCTTTGAAGGGACACTTTTATATTGTAGGGACTTCTTTACAATGTTACATAGATTCGATGTTCTCTCCAGAAAGTAAATTTAAATTTGCCACGCTCTATGTTGAGAACGCGCATCACAAATACTGAGTCAGATCATTTACGAACGAACAATATTTTACGAACGGGTGACTGCTGCCCGCTTTTTTTTGCAGTAATGGACCCTTCGGCTACGTAACGACCAAATTTGGTTGCACATCAGAACACCGTTGACTACTTAATGACCAATATTGGCGGCTTGCTCCCGGAGCGCACAGTAATATTATTTTCTAATTCGAACCCATCCTAAAATCCATACCAAATATCTCATTATTACCATAGATGCATAGACGGCCGCTAAAATAATTTTGCGCGTCATTGAACGGATATTTCTGGTAAAATTCTATTGTCAAACATCGGTGTTCGGTCGTCATTGTCAAACATTGGGTCTTGAACACTTTTTATGAGCTAATATTAAATATTTTTGTATGTAAATAAGCAAAACGAAATATTACTTTTGATAGAGAATCTAATAAAGATCACGATAGCATTTACAATTTCTAAATACAGTTTCGTATTTTTCTGTAAGACAAGTACAAGTTAGAAATGCCGAGTTTTTTTCACTTTTTCGACTTTCTCATATTTATTCATAATTATCTAATTCTTCTACAAAATGAAATTTCAATATACTATATACTAAATTTCAATGTGATCATTGCACAGTTATTCTTTTTATGATTGCTATAGTAGTTCCATAGTTATAGTACCTTTTGTCGAGCGCGGCGATATTGCAAGATATTCCAATAAATTGCGGCGGTCTGCCAGCGGCAATTATGCCGCTACTCGAAGGGTTAATCACCTAACTGAAAACAGCTCGTTAGTCATTTTCCGCGATTGTCCTTCGCGCCCCAGTTAGCTGCCATTCCACAATATCGACATACATCTTCGGTACCGGAAATCGTCTTAAAATACCGCATATTAAGGCTTAATATGAACCATCCATAACCCTTAGGTGATAGCTTTAGTCCGCTACTTAGAGTCGTAAAACCGGCTACTAGAAAATTCGAATAATGGTTATAAACTGACAAGAGAAAGATATCAATTCTAATGTAAAGTATATTAGTGTTGCTCCTGGTTAGCAATACGGAACATTCGGATTAACTTATACTTCTATTTTTGAAACCAGA
This sequence comes from Micropterix aruncella, assembly GCA_944548615.1. NCBI lineage: Eukaryota > Metazoa > Arthropoda > Insecta > Lepidoptera > Micropterigidae > Micropterix > Micropterix aruncella. Next base: position 24,235,601 of record OX155957.1, read on the forward strand.
CGTTAGGCCTGTCATGCTCCGCTTTACCATAAAAACCACTTACAGAGAGGCTATAGAGAATATTGTAAGACTTCTTTCTTTAAACTATATCTGCAATTAATTGGTGTTTTGCATCTAGCATCTAAATTCGTAACTTTATACTTGGATATTGGAATGGAAGGGGTAAAAAGATTTTTGAAAAAGGTAACGTAATGTGGGTGTGTATATATAAAGATACGAATACACGTAAAGATACGAATTACCTCGGCGTACAAGAATGATTTTATTCAATTACCATGTCGCATCGAATCAATATGCATCTCTTCGTTTCAAAAAAAGTGATGTTCCACTAATGATGACTTGGCTTGATTAAGACTCCGAATCGATTGTATTTTAGTATCGATTTATTTCTAATAACATATATACTAAAGACGCGCGAATGTTTAAACCTACATAGTATTATTTAATATATGTCTATAAAATACATATGTATATTATAAATAGGATAGAAAACGAATTTACCGCGTGAAATTTGTAGCACCCGACGTTTCGGTGACGTTGCAGCCGCCGTTGTCCAGGGTAGACTGAAGAGCTGTCAATCCGTTGTTTTGCGGGTAGGCCGCGTACCGCCACTGCGTAGATTATAACGGTGGTGGGGGGCCGGGCTCGGAGCGCGGGAATTTTGAAAATCCGTCTTGCACACAACACTCACTGTATCCTGTTTTACGTCTTTGCGTTCGGCGTTCGGCGGCGGGAACATTTTAAGAAGAGGGTTCCACGTAGAAGAGAGTTTGTAACCGTCGTCTCTGTTAAAGTTCGGGGTTCTTCTTATTTCAATGGCTTCGCCGAACGCCGAACGCAAAGACGTAAAACAGGATACAGTGAGTGTTGTTTGCAAGACGGATTTTCAAAATTCCCGCGCTCCGAGCCCGGCCCCCCACCACCGTTATAATCTACGCAGTGGCGGTACGCGGCCTACCCGCAAAACAACGGATTGACAGCTCTTCAGTCTACCATGGACAACGGCAGCTGCAACGTCACCGAAACGTCGGGTGCTACAAATTTCACGCGGTAAATTCGTTTTCTATCCTATTTATAATGTCAAACAACCGCGATAGTCTTCGATTTTATATTACATATGTATATGTTTATATATGTGTATATGATGCATTTAAATTATGCATGTTTATGTGAGTATATGTTTATGTATGTGTATATGATGCCTATAGTTTATGCATGTTTATTTATGTGTGTATATGATATTTAAATTCCATATTTGTACATATGTATACATATCTATTTACTTAAATACAATAAAAAAAATATTTCTTATATTATATGTAAACTACTATTATATGTAAACTACACGTAAACTACACTTTATATTTATACATTAAGCCTACATACATATACGGTAGTATAGTGGTTAGGTCGCCTGATCTTACATTGTAAGGTTCCGGGTTTAATTCCCAGCTGGGTCACCATTTTACGTTGGGATAAAATTAACGGAATTGCATTTCAATTTTGTCGATCTAATAGAATAACAAGACACACACTTATACACATGTTACGCGCACACATACATATAAACACTTCATAGTAGGGTTGGTTGGAAGAGATTGTAGTATGACAGTTACATACATGTACATTAAGTACAGGGGAGGCTTAGTAAGGATGGATTTGTAACTGAAATACATGGTACTTTGTACATTTAATATAGAAATTTGAATTTGATTTGTTTTGATTTTGTAAGCACACAAGCGGTTGCTACATTCCTTTATTTATTTATTTGTTACAACTTGGTAGAGAGTTAACAGTGAGATCGCACAGATATAATTTGTAACTATTTATATAAGCAATAAGAAAATGAACACAACCCATACGATCATTCTAGACGAATGCCCAACTAGACCGAACAGCCTATATCTGGGCATACGAAATATATAGCCTTTGTTTTTGAGTAGTACTGACTAATAGACTACTTTCAATACTAACACTAAGATAATGGCTTAAAATAGTACACATATTAATACAAATATATATGATAAAGGGTTAGTTACATACATATATACACATACAAACATACATACATACATATATAATAACACACACATACATCTACATACACACATATTTTAAATTATTGTATGAAGCAATTCTTTTTCTCTCTTTGTACGACCTACTTCATAAAGGAGCCATTTTTTACTTTTATCTTAAATTGGTGTACATTTTGAACATTTTTAACTTACTCTTCTAAAGCATTAAAACATTTTGGGGCGATGAAATACAACTGTCTTTGGGCAAAGGTTGTATGTACGTGAGGAATCCCTTCAGCCATTCTAGTTGGTCTTTGCTGCTGGCTTCGGGAACGTTTTTCTAAAGTCTTGTAAAAATATATTAGGTATTGTTTCACGAATATATACATTATAATGGGCGATACCTAGTTAGTACGATTTTGTATCTAATATAAATGTAACTTTATAAATTTAATAAAGAAATTTGATTTAATTTTTAAGATTACAGACAAGAGGCAGCTTGATTTGATGACTGCCGGCGAAAGTCTAGACGTATCTATGCAACGGATGCCCGGATGCGACGAGCTCGTGGCTCCACTACGCTCGCATCCGTTCCCGTTTGCGACCGGATGCCTGACGACCTTCGCGTTCGCAACCGACACTGTCGCCGCGCTACTAACCGCGGCGCGGCGGCGGCTGACTTGCCGTTTCCGCCTCGCTGCCAACAGAGCATCCCCTACTTGTAAATGATAATTTTCTTAAACAAAAGTGGTGACGTTCAAACTAATGAATTCACATTTGAAAGTGGAATACACAATTTTTAAACAGTATATATAAGTTATTACAACAATAATTTCTTGAGGCCAAACAATATAACATCAAGAAAAAGTACATACCCAGGTTTTTTAAATTATATCGTTCTATAACGTGTTAGAAAGTATTACACTTTAATAACTAAAGTTATAGATAGAGATTCTTTATTGCACATTAAACAAAAACATACAAAAGGCGGACTTATTGCCTAAAATACTTTAGGTGCCAAGAGATAAATAAAAATTAACAAAAAAAGAAGAAAAACCTATTACATAACAAAAATTAATCAAGTAACAAAAATGCCCTTTTTTTCAATAAAATTAGGATTTGGAATAATTCACAAGGATCGAAGGATAGGAGAGGATGGGATGAGACCTAGGATAACTGGGAATTTAGGGACATGAAATGCATTTTCAGAGACACTTGAAAGGTAGAAGCCGTTGGTGCGTTTCTGATGTCTGTCGGGAGCTGGTTCCATAGTCTAGCTGCATGAACGGTGAAGGAATAAGTAAAAAAAGAATAAGTAAAAAAAGAGTTGGAATCGCGATTTTACTATCCTGTCTGGAACGGAGTGAAAGACCATGACTTCCTAAGTGATTGAATTTTTCGGTTAGGTAGGAGGGAGCGGTAGGATTGTTGAGGATGTTATAAAGAAGGGAAAGAATATGCATGTTTCTACGTTCACGTATTCGAAGCCAATGAAGTCCACTTCTATACTCAGAGACGTGATCAAATATTTTCGCGTTAAAGATATACTTAATGCATACATTTTGCAACCGCTCTAATTTGTCAAGGATGGCTTCAGTGACGTCAAGGTAGCAGACATCAGCATAGTCTAGTATAGGCAATATCAGTGATTGAGCTATGGTCTTCTTAACCTCCACTGGTAAAAGTCTTTGCAACCGCCGAAGACTGAGATCCAGCAAATATGCGTTTGCTGACTTCATTAATCTGTGACTGCCAAGAGGGATATTGATCAATGGTAATAGCCAATTTTTTCACCGTCTTTGAATATGGTATAACATTAATATCAATATGGATTGGTGGGACAGATGCAATATAAAGTGTTATCATTCATGAAACGTATACACACAAAATAACCAAAAAACAAGGATACACCTGTCAAGCATTTGATATTCATTCAAATTCAAACTCAAATCCAAATGTCTGTATTAAATTTATAAAGTTACATTTATTTTAGATACAAAGCCATCCTAATTAGGCCTCGTCTTTACTAAGGTAGGCCTAACGTATATGTTATGTAGTGTAGTGTACGTAACTTGAGCTATCATATTTTGTTCAGGTTCATAGTATTTAATACATTCAAGTAATCTATACTAATATTATAAAGAGGTAAAGTTTGTGACGTTGTAGGAAGTAATCTCTGGATCTACTAAACCGATTTTGAAAATTCTTTTACCAATAGAAAGCCACGTTTTTTGTGAGTGGCATAGGCTATATATTAATCCAAAAAATGAAAAGACTTTTTTGTGGTAGTCGGATTTGCAAAGTAAGTCGGAGAATAAGCGATTGGACGAAAACGTTTCCAACTAACGCTGCCTTAACGATGAGAGATATATGATTAGGTTCTGGAGAAAAGTTGTAGAACTTGATAATACCTACAAAAAAGTCAGCGACGGCATATGTCTAACTTTTATATTTAAGTCACAAAAAGTAGTATTTTATAGTAAAAAAATCATTTAATTCGTTAGGTCATGTTTATTGGTCATATTATCAACAATTATGAATTCTTATCAAAATAAGTAAATTTATCGTCTCAAGTGTTTAAAACAAAAGACTTTTCCCCTTTACTGCATATAATTTCCTTTTTACTGCATAAATGGTTAAATAGATAATACGCTCACAAATAAGACACTCACAAGAAGACACTCACAAATAACGGTATTATAGTCAAATTGGCATGCAAATACATACATACATAAGCAGTAAAAATATAACCCTTCTTTTGACAGTCAGAAAATAAATCATAGCACTCGTTACTAACCGAACCACACTCATAATTTCATCACAGGTAAAAAGTTTTACCGCTCAACGAAGTGGGCACGGGTCAGCTAGTATTTTATATAATACAGTAAATATGGTAGATAGATATGTATACAATAGTGCGTAATAATGTGAAATTAAACCCTGATTTAAAATGCCACAAAAACGAGTTGTTCATAATTTTTTTTAACTTAACGTAAAAATCTCTTCATGAACTTTTTACCTCTGGAATAACTGATTGTCTCAGATTGCTGTAAAATTATAAAAAATACTATTTTTCTTTTAAACAAAACTTTAAACGCGTTTTCTTCAAAACCATATTTTTCAGTTTTGCACCGGTGTTCAAAAAAAAAAAGATTATTTTAATTCTCTTCTATGTACTATAATGTTTTATTTAATATTTTTTTACTAGGTCAACACAAAATTTTTGGGCGAAAATCGTTTTTATTTCTTTAAATCCTTGCAAAATATAAAAAAAAACTTTAGTAATTTTTATCCACATTATTTCACCATTTATTGAATGTTATTTTTCCAGCACACTACAGCTACAGTTACATCTTACTACACTACACTACAGTTACATCACACTACACTCAAATTACAATGTTTATTATTATTAGTTAATTTTTAATATTATTTGATACATAGCATATTTTAAAAATTAAGTATTCTAAAGTATGCACAAGCCACTGTCTACTTGGTACGCTTGCCTTAGTACGAGCCTAGGCCTAGTTAGGCGGCGTTGATTTCAAAAAATTGTGGTCTGCGGTGCTTTCTATTTTGCTATTATTTACATTTAAGACTCTAATGTTAAACTTACAATGTACTGCCGTGAAAAGTGTGCTTTTCTTATAAATAAATAAATAAATTTTGTTTTACGTCATCTACAAAATATAGATGTACCTAAAAAAATACATCTTAGTTTATTTTTTTTGATTTAGGCAAAATTACGCTCGCTATTACCGGCGAAAGCAGACACCGCTATTTCTGCAGCATTAGAAGCATTTGGAATTCATTATCTGAAAAAAAAGTTTTTTTCTATTATTACATTTTTTTTAATATTTCAAATGTTAATCAAACTGACTTTCATCCTAACAAACCTAACAAAAGTCATTTTGTTAGGTTTTTCTTTGCTCCGAGAATGGTCCTATATTTCAGCCCTCCAGAAAAACTCTGTTCATTCTGTTGAACAGTCGAGGATTAAGAATGTAAGAAATGTGCAAAACTTGTCCTCTGTCTGTTTGTTTTTACTCTTGTAATTTTGTGGTCTGTTTAATATAAATCATTATTTTCATGACCATAACCATAGAGTAGGATTACCTTAGCGTATATCTGGCAAACATATAGCGCTTTTGTTTTTTTGTACAAGTTATCAGAATGATTCCGGAATGGCTTTCGTGGATTACTCCTTAATAAGAGGATCAAGTGCTTGCAACGAAGCTCCACCCTAAGCTATTATTCCATATGCTAGTAACCAATTTATGTATAGAAATTGATTCATGCATTTTTTCATATCTAAACATTAAGTTAATCACCAACCTAATATTTTTCTTTTCTTTTCCGCAGGTAAGCTTCGTTTCATCAGTTTAACAAATCGGATTTGTAAGAAAAACGCTGTTTCTATTATAGGTAAGTATTACATAAATTATTACACTTCTTTATTATATTTACTAATATTTAAACAATAGTAAACTAAGTTATGTCATGATAAACTCTTGCTTAACTTTCTTCTATTATAGTATTCTTTTATTAAAGATTAGCAACATTATTATATTATTATTGCCAAACCTACATCATGATTGGTATAACAATGATAAATTATAGCTATACTTTCAATTCCATTTAATTCTTTAATTCGAAAATCACACAGTGTTACAGTGAATAATTACAGTATAATAAGAAATAAAACCGGTTACGGATTTCAATAAAATTACAGAAATTAATTAATACAACTTAAATGTTACTAGTACATAAGAGTCTTGTGGTTAGGGTTTATATGTGCGTGTGTGTGTGTGTGTGCCATTGTGTTGAGTGTGTGGATGTGGAGTGTGGGCATGAATGTTGGTGTGAATGTTGGGTATTTATAATTTCCGACATATATTTTGGAAAAGTTTTTGTATAAAAATTGTGTTCAGTTCATAAACTGATATATAATAAGTTAATAATAAACACATTTAAAAAACAAGCTTTTAATAAAATGCTTTGTCGTGAGCCAACTCTGGGTGCAGCAGCCATGTCATAGTGGAACTTAGAATGTGCTATCATAATTGAATGCTATACAGAATTTTGTGTTTGTGCTATTGATCGTTGAGGAGTCCAATCATTGGAAGCTAACCCTGGGTGCAGCAGCTCTATCGCGGCGAAACTTAATACAGGTTATCGTAATCGAATACGTATGCAAAATTTCGTTTCTGTGCTTCCTCGTCAGGAGCCAAGCCTGGACGTAGCAGCCATGTCGTGGTGAAATTTAGAACGGTCTATCATAATTGAATCCCTATACAACATTATTGTGTCTGTGCTGTTAACCGTGGAAGAGTATCCTCGTCGGGAGCCGATCCTGGGTGTAGAATCACGTCATGCTCACCATAAAAATGTATTGTCGTTTGAACTGAGTCAACGTGTAAAACTTAGACATCGTGGGATAAGAGAAAGGGGTTCTAATTCAGCTTGCAAGATTTGACCTAAACAAACCAAACATTGCAATGTAAATAGAAGCTTATAATAAAATAATAATAATAATTGCAACAGAAGTATAATAATAGTACTTGGTTAGGATTTAATAGGGAGTATTTATACGTGCATATGGAATTATTTATCTGACTTTTTGAGCTAGAACGTGCTATTCTTGTCAGGACTTCATAAGTAGGACGCCTGTCGTTACTGCTAGGAAGGTTTTATTTAGTTTGAAAAGTCCAACCCAAGACTTCTCAGCTATGTCCAAATTTATATAATTGTCGAGTAGCTGTTGACCTTAGTGGTCTTCTATTTTGTTGGTCATATGTTTTAAATTATATATTTCTATATATTTTTTATACAAATTTGCAGTTTTATCCAACGTCACTGGAACTTTGGACAAGTATCCTTTAAATTAAATCATGGAAAAAATACTATCTACTCCCACTACTACTATCTTTTTTACCTCCTTTAGAATGTCGCTTGTCAGTTTTTCGCAAGTAAGTAAAAAACAGTGAGAAAATCTACAGAAGCAGAAAGCGATATTCTGAAAGGTCATAGAATTTTTTGTCAAGTAGAACCTGGTACTGATCGGACAATTACGTGGTGAGAAATTCGATCCTTTAATTGAAAAATTGCTCCGAAAACGGCGAGAAAATTGACCGTCAGCGTCAGGCAGCCAGGTAGTAGCAAATGAGTGTCGTCATTTTTCCTCGTCCTCATGAATTATTGCAACTTATAAAAACGTGGTCCGGAGCACCAATTAAGTTCACTGCACACTCTACAATGTTGCGTCTGCCAAGAATATTCTGCTCACATAGTTGTACGCTTGGAGATGTTATTAAGCTGTCCTGCACGCTGTTTCTTGCAATCTTAATACCACGCGTAAGCACTGCTGCCGATAGTCAGGTATGCTTTTGTATTAACTCTATAAAGATAACTATGAGAAAATTTAGTCACCTTATTATACGTACATAAATGATTCCCCCCCCCCCCCCGCTCTCTTCTTTCGCTCAATTAGTTTGCTTGTTTGTTTCTAATTTTTATTGTGAAGTTTTACAACTGGCGGATTTGTTATCATACGACAATCTCTTACAACCAACCCTACTTTGAAGTTTTTATATGTTTGTGTGAGGGTAACCTGTGTGTAAGTGTGTGCTTGTTATTGCATTTGATCGACAGAATTGAAATGCAATTTCTTTCATTTTACCCCAACATAAAATGGTAACCCACCCGTGAGTCGAACCCGGAACCTTACAATTTCAGATTAGGCGACCTAACCGCTATGCCATCGGAACGTATTGTATTACTGGTGCGCGTGTCATTCTTCGATTGGTAGGAAAAGAAAAAGAAAGAAAGAAAATATTCTTCTTTGGAGATTTATGTACTTAGGTTACTACATAAAATCTACAATAAATAGCGATAGCTCAGACACCCATCAGTGACGTCCATACACAGGATCAGCATTTGGGTACTGAGTTTTAGCTTAATAATAAAAAATATTACGTTGTAATTATGTGGTCAAGGGTCTATTTCGTGCAAGTTCCATAAATCAATAAGCTTTGGCATAGAGCTAGGTAGCTAATTAAGCCTTGGCATAGAGCTAGGTAGCTAATTAAGCTTTGGAATAGAGCTAGGTAGCTAATTTTATTTTTTCCCCAGATAACACGTTGCGCAGTTCTCCAAAAACATATATTAGTTTGCGCAATTGATCAGATAGTTGAACTATATGCTTATACCAGTTAAATTTAGAATCCACATTTAACAACACTTACTTGTTCAATGTGGATGATTATGTCACGTCTCTAAAGCAATTGTGTATATTCAGAGCCTTATATTCGCCAAGAAGGATATCTAAATGGTTTTGGTGGTAATCATCGCAATGCATGAACTTCGACCGGAGATAGATCAACCAACACATGAGTGCAATAATACCAGAAGCTGCAGTGGTCTTGTCATTGTTGGCACAATGAAATCGATCGAAACTATGATTTATCAAAATTTCATCACAGATCATAACAACATTCTACTCATAGTAGATAATGAAGCTATACTATTGAAATACAAGTCGTCATAAAAAGCAGTTATGAAAACATAGTTGAAGAAATTAACAAATATAATTATAAATATACTTATAATTAACAAATATAGTATATCTCCCGCGAAGAATCCGGGTTCCGCCATCGGATGCTACGTATGGGGACTACTAGAAAAAGTTTGTAGACTACTAGAGTAGTGAAGAGTAGTTCTAGAGTTTGTGGACTACTAGAAAACCTTCGATTCATTTGAGACCTGAGCAGTGCTACTGTTATTACAACGGTGCCAAATAGACTACAGGTACATCGAATTGTTGAAACGTTTGTATAACAAGTCCACCACGTGTATCCGACTTCAGGATCAGAGCACAGATCCAATCCAATTGTAAAAAGGAATGAGACAGGGAGACGTTGTTTCTCCGAAACTATTCACCCCCGTATTGCAGGATGTTTTCAAGTTTTTGACCTGGGACGATTATGGCATCAACATCAATGTTGAAAACATCAGTCACCTTCGATTCACCGATGTTATAGTCGTCATGGCTGAATCTATGGATGACGATACCTTCTCCAAGCACATAAACTATGGGTAAGACAAAATATGTCAAATACCCATGTCGCACTCATACCGGTACATTTTAGAAACGATATTATTGAACCTGTATGTTTATTTGGGTCAGTCAATGCAACTTGGTAGACTTAACTACGACAAGAGGTCTGGTAACGAATCCAACTCGGATGGGCAGCGTTCGGAAGACTACACCATATCTAAACATCACAAATACCACAGAGCCTCAAGACGAAAGTCTATAATCAGTGCGTGTTGCCAGTGACGACATACTGCACTGAGACGTGGTCTCTAACTTTTGGCCTCATACACAAGCTCAAAGTCGCGCAACTAGCCATGGTGAGACCTATGCTTGGAGTTTCGCTGCGTGATAGGATCCGAAACGAGGAAATCCGCAGAAGAACCAAGGTCGCTGACATAGCGAGGAAAATTAGTATTAGCATAGCCTGTTCCGCGGGCGAACTGGCGATTGTCAATTGTCAGTTGATTACTTATTGTATACACAAAAAAAAATATTAGTAATATTTTCATATAAATATTAATTGACCCGCTGCCCCGTGCCCACTTCGTTGGGCGGTAAAACTTTTTACCTGTGATGAAATTATGAGTGTGGTTCGGTTAGTACTGAGTTCTATGATTTATTTCCTGACTGCCAAAAGAAGGGTTATATTTTTACTGCATATGTATGTATGTATTTGCATGCCAATTTGACTATATTACCGTTATTTGTGAGTGTCTTCTTGTGAGTGTTATTTGTGAGCGTATTATCTCTTTAACTATTTATGCAGTAAAAGAAAAGTTATATGCAGGAAAGGGGTTAAGTCTTTTGTTTTAAACACTTGAGATGATAAATTTACTTATTTTGATAAGAATTCATAATTGTTGATAATATGATCAATAAACATGACCTAACGATTTAAATTATTTTTTTATTATAAAAACTACTTTTTGTGACTTAAATATAAAAGTTAGACATATGCTGTCGCTGACTTTTTTGTAGGCATTATCAAGCTCTACAACTTTTCTCTAGGACGTAATCATATATCTCTCATCGTTAAGGCAGCGTTAGTTAGAAACATTTTCGTTCGACCGTTTTTTCTCCGACTTACTTTGTAAATCCGACTGCCACGAAAAAATCTTTTCATTTTTCGGATTAATATATAGCCTATGACACTCATTAACAACGTGGCTTTCTATTGGTAAAAGAATTTTTTTAATCGGTTCAGTACATCCAGAGATTATTTCCTACAACGTCACAAACTTTACCTCTTTATAATATTAGTATAGATATGAAGCAGATTGCGTGGGCATCTTTTAGTGTGTTTAACAGTACACCTCAATGAACATCTATGCCGAGTTGAAAACATTATCAGTTATTTCTGCCAAACGTCGATTATGGATCCTATTCGACTAGGAAATAAGAAGTGATTCCGTTATTAAGTTGTTAATTGCTATCATCCAGTTTGGTAATAACCATTTCTGCCTCTTATAATTATCACCCAACGCATCGCGAGTAGGGCAATCTGCAAGAGTGCATCTGAAGCGATTGGCGCAGGACGCTGCGTCTGTATCCGCCACCCAATCTCTGAGATCTCCTGCCTGATAGCGAGTCGAGATCATATCTCTTGGGTCGGACCGCTGGCTACCGTGGATTCCGCGTACTTCCGACCACGATTCCGTTGACCAATTATTTTATTTACCGTCTTTAGATAAAATAAGGAGGTGGTCATCCTGTGTACTCGTACACTTCCTCTTTATCTTCTTCTTCTTCTTCTTTTGTCTTTTAGTTGCTTACTGTAGATCCACAATCCGGTCGTCGAATAGTGATTTCCATCAACACAATACCAGAATAAATAGGATAGGAAAGTAATTTACCGTGTGAAATTTGTAGCACCCGACGTTTCGGTGACGTTGCAGCCGCCGTTGTCCAGGGTAGACTGAAGAGCTGTCAATCCGTTGTTTTGCGGGTAGGCCGCATACCGCTTCCGCCACTGCGTAGGTTATAACGGTGGTAGGAGGCCGGGCTCGGTGCGCGGGAATTTTGAAAATCCGTCTTGTACACAACACTCACTGTATCCTGTTTTACGTCTTTGCTTTCGGCGTTCGGCGGCGGGACATTTTAAGAAGAGGGTTCCACGTAGAAGAGAGTTTGTAACCGTCGTCTCTATTGAAGTTCGGGGTTCTTCTTATTTCAATGGCTTCTCGGATCATGCGAGGAAAGTAGAATTGTTCTTTGGATAGCACAATGGGATTTTGAAACTGCATCCAGTGGTTACTTCCGCTATCCAATATATGTTCGCAGATCGCCGATTTTTCTCGCTGAACGTTTTTAACAGCTTTGATGTGTTCTGTCAGTCGCGTGGCTATGGGCCGTTTCGTTTGTCCAACGTAGGCTAGACCGCAACTGCATTCGACTTTATACACACCCGGGGTTTGCAGTGGTATTACATCCTTTACAGGCCTCAAAAATCGAGCTATATTTTGGGTCGGTTTGAAAATCGTTTTTATATCGAATCTGTTTAGCATCTTACTTATCACTTTATCACGCGGTAAATTCGTTTTCTATCCTATTTATAATGTCAAACAACCGCGATAGCCTTGGATTTTATACAATACCAGAAATCAATTTGATTTACATCTTAGTCGGCATCAGCTTAGCAAGGTCCGCAACAGTTTCCTCCGCCAAAGCCTGTGCTATTATAATAAGGTCCCAACGCATATCAGAAGTCTTGGAAAGAACCAATTCGAAAAATTCTTATTTAATGGCTTGGTCAGGAATCCAGTACCTATAGGACTTAAGAGATTTGGATAATGCTGAATTCATATTCCAAGAGCATCCCAATGTAAAATAATGAAAAATTCGTGATAATTTGCCAAGGACCGTAATTTTTATTTTTATCGACGCTAGATATTGCTAGATTTGATAATTAATTAAAAATTTGAAAATTTTAATATACGATTATCTATTTTCATGACTATCATATTATTGCCTTGATAATTATGGCTACAGATATTGTGCTCTTTATTTGATCAGCAAATTTCTTTATTACATTATTTTCTATTTAATAATGGTTGTCAAACCGATTATAAATTACTATACTTAATTTATATTGTCACAACTATCGTGATAGTTAATATAATATTCCTTAAATAATTACATTACTTACAATTTTAGACGCAATGACGCATCCAAGTGTAGAAAAGCCTACCTACTGGAACAGAACTAAATTGAATTGAATTGAATTGATGAGGTTCTGGACGGGCAGGAAAATATATCACTATTACTCCGTATGCCGGTTGACCTTTTTTTGATCCTGTCTTTACATTATTATATTATTTATTTATTTATTTTATTAACTTGTATACAATTATTGTATACAGCGTATACATTATGCTGTATACAGCTGAATATGCTGTATACAATTATTGTATACAATGTATACAATTATTGTATACAGCATATTCTTTATATATAAAAAAAAAACATTTTATAAATTAACATTAATATAGCCATTAATACATTTTGAATTAGCAAAAAATATAAAGTACCCATTTAAAAGATAATAATTTTATAACCTTCTTTTTAAGAAAAAAGGAAAAAGAAGCATTTCTGAATATAAATGTATAAGTACAATAGGGGAATGGAAATGGAAGGGAGGGATTGTTATAACATTATGTGTAATATACGTTCATAAATGGCCATACATACGTATACTATTGACATATATATACATATAGCATACATACACACATAAATATATTGTATATAATAAAGTAATAAGTAAATTTAAATTAATTATCGTTCCTGAGCTTTTTTTCGACTGCGTGAAGAAAAGGCTTCCTGTCCAGAGAAAAAATGTCAAGGTCATTAAACCTGTTATTAAAAGAGGTGAGTAACCGTATCATAGTAGAGTTGCTGAAGTGGCTTGAATTGCACCTGGGCACATGAAACAAACGAGAAACTCGGGTACTTCTGGGGGGCACTCTCAAGGAAATTCTCTCAGTTAAAGCTGGACAGTCTATTATATTAACGATATAACGTGTCTCCATACCTAAGCGTTTACACAATCGACTAGACAGCCCAGCTATTCTGACAATTCGTTCAAGTTCGTGTGTCGCTGCGTCTATACTGAGAATAAATTAATAGTTTAAGAAAAAACACTAAAAACACGCTTTTATAAATGCACGTAAAAACCACATTATTAGACCTTGAAACCTAATCGTGGTCAAAGTTCATTCCAAGACTTTTCTGACAAGTCCAAACACAGCTATGATACGATGTTCCATCATGAAGTTCCAGTTCATATCTTCCGACTCCATCATCAGATCAGTTCGACAGTACCATATTATTGTATTGTCATCAGAACTACATACAGCTGCCAATTTTCATGACGGTACGATCCTTGGAAGATGGTTAAATTAGTTACCTTAGATTCCATTACATAGTTACATACAGGTCGACCTAATAAAAGCGTGTTAAAAATATTGGGTTGCTTCTTTCATCGCAATTTTGTTATAACGGTTTTATACAGAATAACATGTTTCAATCGTAAGTAACGATTTTTGTTTAAACTCTATTACTCGATTATATTAATCAGCATTTTCTTTACGGTTAATACGGAAATAACTCGAGAATTAGTTATTTCGTATTCCTAGTTTCAAGATATAGATTGAATTCGTAGTGACTATCCACTATCTAGCTCTATTCTACCACCTCCTTGTGACTATTATTGATATATATTGCGAAAAATATTAGATTTTATTCAAATTATTAGCACCATTGTGTATGGGACGCATTCTTTGCAGGGTTTGAATTCTTTTTAAAAGGTCTCAACTTTTACAATATTGTTCTACAGCATTATTGTTGAGCATTATTGTTCAACAGTAATTATTATTATTATAAATAGATATATGTATGTATAAATTTATAAGTGTGAATAATGCTGTATAGGTATTTTTTTATTTTATTTTTTTTATTTATTTTTTTTTTTTTTTTGTTTATTCAATTATTACTAATCAACATAACAGTAAAACCAATGCATTGAAAAGTAAAATTAATAAAGATATTACCATAACTATACAAATAGAATGATACGTATAATACTAGCTATCATGTAAAAATAAATAATTAATAGCTTGCAATTTAAACAAGTGAGGGTTGGCGGTAAAAATATCGAAATCTGGTGCCATCGAGTGAATTTCATTTAAGCGCCGCAAAGCACGCGCCAACAAGTTCCACCTCGTAAGGTTAGTGCGCGAGAACGGCTCCGCGAAAAGATGGTGCGATCGAGTACGGAGATAATTATTTGGTATGAATAGATCCACCTTTGCTAGTAAGCTAGGGTTATCAGTTTTACCACGAATTAGATTGAAAACATAGGACATGGTCAGCATTTCTCTTCTGAGACAGAGAGAATTATAGCCAACCATGCCTGTGATAAATGCAGTCGGATACAAAAATGGATAATATCCGTACTGCTTGAAGTACAGAAATCTCAAAAAACACTTCTGTACCTTTTCCAGCATGAGGGTATAAGTATCTTCATGTGGATTCCAAATAGGTGCATTCGTTTCCATGCGACTTCTAACAATCGAGTTGTACAACGTGCGCATAACCCGAATATTATTGAAGTGTTTGGATTGCCGTATTACAAACCCTAGAAGCTTGAAAGAAGTTGTAGATAGTTGTCTAATATGTTCCTTGAAGTTTAACTTGGGGTCGAAAAAAACTCCCAAGTCCTTGACTTCAGTAACTCTGGGAAGCACACATCCAGCGATGGAGTAATCATACATCAGATGATCAGGCGACCTTGTGTATGTCATCACTGCACATTTGTTAATATTGAAGTGATAAGTATTATAGATTTTAATTTAACTTTAAAATTATGTACACAGGAAAATTTTGAAATAATAAAATGATAGTTTCAAATACCAAAAAACACGCTTATGCACTACACTAAAAAACCAAAAAATAATTAACCACTCGGTTATCACTTTTTACATCATAAAGGACTTATCGTAAGCAATATTTGTAATTTACTATAATATTTCAGTGAACAGTTTTAGGCGCTTTTTTTAGCATTTGTTTAGGTACATAATATTTCACAACAATGCTTTTTAGAAACATTTCACTGAGAGGGAATTTGATGATTTGATTTGAAGAAAAATCGCTTTCTACTTTTACACTCAAATAATATAGTTAATTACAAACATTGCTTATACTAAGTCTTGCTTACGATATACTAAGTAATTGCTTACGGGGTAAACAGTTATAAAAGAATGGTTACTTTTTTTTTGCTTTTTAATGCAGTGCTTTAAAAAGCATGTTTTTTAGTTTTTGAAACTATTATTTTATTATTTTCTTTTTAGTCTTATTACAATCGTATCATTTATGACTAGAGTACATCAAGACGATTCCAACAAGCCCAGCACGTTAAGCATTCATTGTTCCGTTATTAAGTTCTAGTGCCTACTTTTCGGGTCCATTACCAGACCCTGGAAACCATTCATGGCCAGAGTACATCTTAAGACGATTCCAAAAAGCCCAAACACGGCTAAGGTACGTTGTTCTGTTATAGAATTACAGTGCCACCTTCCTGCTCCATTATCAGGTCCTAGAAAATCATTCATGACCAGAGTACATCTTAAGCCGATTCCAACAAGCCCAATATTCCAGATTCGTTGTTCTACACCCGGTTGTTCTACACCCGGTTGTTCTACACCCGGTGGTTCTACACCCGGTTGTTCGACACCCGGTTGTACACCCGTTGTTCGACACCCGGCTAAGATTCGTTGTTCCGTTATAGAATTCCAGTTCTAACCTTCCGGCTCCATCATTAGACCCAAGACATCATTCATGATCAGAGTACATCCTAAGTCGATTTCAACAAGCCCAAACACGACTCGGATACTTTGTTTCGTTATGCAGTTCCTTCCGCCTCCATCATCAGATCAGCTTGATGGTGGCAATTTATTGTATTGTCATCAGAACTACACACAATTGCCAAGTTTCACGATGATACAACTATCAGAAGTGGTTGAAAATCATACATACAGGTCAAGCTAATAAAAGCGTGTTAAAGAGAAAAGCATCTACCCTAGTACGGGCATTATCCTAGTTGGGTAGTTTTGTGTATACACCTTTTTCTACTATCTCTCAGAATAAAGAATTATTATTGTTATTAACTTAACTGCGGACCGCGGGCGCCCGCACAATCTTTATCTGTGACATGGAGCAAACAGCGTCTGACATGAAATAGATTAGGAATCCCCAAAGACGGCGAAGCTCCTCGACAGACGGGATGTCTTTATGAAAATTCTGACATAGGTTGAACGTTTCCGTTTTTCCACAGAGTTTTGTTCGTCTTTTGTGCGAGGCGGCTGTTTTTCTCTGCTCTTAAAGTCACTAGACTGTTGGAATTAAAACGCTCTCTCTGCCTTTGATTCAATATGACACGAGAGAGCTTAATCGTATTTTTTGAAGTTTTATCTACTGTGTTATATAAAGATGTATCTTGATTCGGTCTAAATCTCTAATATCATTGATAATTATTGGTTTTTATAAAGGATAGATTGATTATAAAAACTCAATAATTTAATCGATGATAACAATAATTTCATTTATTAGTGCCATCTATCGCATTTTATATAGGCTGATTACACCGTAGAAATAATACGGAGAGATTTAAAGTCATCTATTAGTCTATCTGAACTTAAAGTGGGAATTATTACGTATTATTTATCATACCTGTCGAGTTAATGGGCCCTTGCTGAGTTGGCCACGAAGACCCATTCTGTTTAGGGTTGGTCACACTCACGGGTCAACACCCATCCGCCGGCATCCACGCATGAAGTGTGAGCCTGGATACAGTATATTTAGCCGATTGTAGATCGTACCAGTAGACCGTAGCCGATTGGTCGTTTCAAGAGCAGTTGCCGCAAAGTTGACAACCACCCCCGCTCTATTGAAAACAAACCGTCACGAAGTAAGATCCCCAGGGGAACTGCCGCAGGACCGCAGGCACAGAGTCCTAACCGGGCTCGCACTTCCGCTTAGAGGCTGCCGGATCTATGTCGACAGAAAACATTTAATATAGTCGTTCTCGAGAGTGTCGTGTACTTCAGGGGGCATCACAGGGACCTGAACCAGCGTCTGGTGTAGCTACCCAGATCAGACAAGAAAGACCAGGAAGAAGTGGTGTTTTAACTTTTTAAGGCACACCTTTTCTAATTCCTGGCTTGCCCCTTCTCCTTTCTCCATGCTTGGCTGTCCAGGTCTTACCGGTAGCGAATTGTTTCGTGCAGCTTGGGCCATAACATCTATTTTGTTATCGGATCGGCTTACTCGCGATTCAGCTCCTATTCAGAAGCCTCCGCGTGCGGGAGGCTACCCCGGCTACTCTCGCGTCTCAGGTATCACGGCTGGTGGACCGGTTTCTCCTAGTCGGATTGCATCCCGGCGCTACGGTTTGCGCACCGTTCGGCAAAGCCAATCGGTTGTGCACTCTGACTAATTGCTGAAAAAGTCTGGAAACTATGGAAGTATACTGTCTCCTAAGCAGCGGGGGTGGATGTTGACCTGTTGTCATGCCACTCTCGAAATGTCATTGAGCCACCCGATCCCGTGTGGCACTGCGGGCAAAAGATGCGTAGGTCCGCGATAAATTCAAATTGAATTACCGCTGTAATTACAACAGTTAGAGGCCGCTTAAGCGACTTCGGACCTGTAACCACTCGTGAGGACAGAGGTATCCTGAAGGTTAATTTCAGACATAGATATCCCTTCAAAACTAGTAGTTAGGGGGCGAGGCTGCCCGCTGCGTTCCTTTCCCGGTGCCTCGCCGTAAGGCGTTGACCTCTAGCGGGCTTGTGGGCGGAGCTAGACAGTTGATTGTCTTGTCTCTAAGTCTTCTACGCTCATCCCACGGCTGAAAGAGTGATCACATATCGTTATAATAGCCTGGGGTGATAAGTTCGACCGTTGTAGTCGACGCCGCCCTGCTGTCCGGGTCTTACCAGCCCTTTCTAAAACTATAGTCCGGCGCCTGGCATTCAGGATGTCAATCATATATTTGTTTCCAATTTAGTGTATTTTTAGATCCAGAATTAGACGTCACGAGGAAACGGATAACATGCCATTGTGGTTTCGGCCGAGCACGGTGATCTATTCCCTACTCTAAGGTACGATTGTTGAATTATTTAATTTTCGGGTTATATTCGGTATACGGTTAAGTGCTAATCGAAATCCCTTGTTAACGGAACTACCTAAAATAGCCTATTGGAAACCGCAATCATCCTTTCCCCCCTCTCTTAATTTCCCGTGAAGACTAATTTTACATATTGATAAAAATGTTTCTCAACTAGCCACCGGTGATTCAGACTCAAACGGAAGAATTTCCTGAAATAAATATTTTTACTTGAATATGTCTATAAAATTGGTTTTGTACTGGAAGAATAACAATAAATCCAACGATAACAAAATCAGGGATACAGCTGTATGATGCAAATCAAAAACTATTATTTATATCTGTTTTTAATTAGATTTTATTAAAAATTATTTTATAACTTGTAACATGCACATATAATATACTACTTGTATCACGTGACTATTTCAATTTGATTTCTTTTACTATTTATTGCAATACTATTTTTTTACCCACAATTATTTCAATTTGATTTTTCGCTATTTATTGCAATGTTATTTTTACATCCATAATTGTTATTTACCTTTTCCACGTGTTTTTGAAATTCCTTCAATAAAATTTATTTTATTACTAGCTGATACGGCGAACTTCGTACCGCCTAACAGTCAATGAATGTCGTGTTACAGATTAGCTGAACTTAATTTATGATTTTATGAAAGTAATATAATGAATACAAAATAAATATTAAGTTCACTACTTTATTAAGATAATAACACAAAAAGAAATATAAAAGTACCAAAAATACGTATATCAATCGCGTGTCGGCAGGTCATGATTGAATTAAACTATTTACATATTGTGCAGCATGGGATGCACTTGGTTTAATTCTCTTCATTGAAGCACCTTGTGATATACGTTTTTTTTTGTTTTTTTATCAGGCGCAAGAATAAATAAAGCGGATGATTTGCCGACACGTGAACATTCCACGTACAAATGACCATGACAAATACACGGATTTAAATTTTGTATGGGAAAATGTTTATTCTTTTATTTTAATTTTTCGTCAATTTTCCAATTTTTGTTTTTCAATAATTATTCTGCTATTCGGAATGGAGACAAATACTATAAATCAAAAACCATGCAAATAGGTCCAGCCGCTCTCGAGTTATAAGTGTTCGAACAAACCCGACTTTGTTTTATATATACATGTATTTTATGATGGGTATTTTTTAAATATTATTCGCAGACAGACTTAGACCGATAAACGCATTGACATATCAACGATTTAATTTTTAGAATAATGAATTACATTTACCTACCTTGCTTATTATTATTAGTTAATTTGTATTATTATTATATTTGTATTATATAATTAACTTATTTTTAATATTATGTAGTTTGAAGTATGCAAAAGCCATTGTTTACTTGGTACGTTTGCCTTATTTCGGGCCTATGCCTAGTTAGGCGGCGTTGATCTGAAGCAATACTGGGCTGCGGTGCTTTCTATTTTGCTCTTGTTTACAATGAAGCTTCCAGTGATAGTGCAATAATGTACTGCAGATGAAAATATTGCACTTTTCTTTAAATAAATAAATAATACACAAAAATATCGAAAATCAAATTTTACCACGTTTAAGTTAAGGACCTACCTGTAGAAATTATCTCATATAAAAATAGAAAGGAATAACTTAGCTTTAAGTAACTACGATGTAAGGTTTTAAGACATTACTAATATGCATATCGTGCAAGAAATGGTGAACACCTACATAGTTTACAATAATAACATCACGTAATGCTGCAACTTATAGAAGATATTCTGTTATGTTCTATTATATGCAACTGGTATGGCGGCAGCAATTACCTACCAAAGCAACCAATAACCCCTCTGTACACGTTGGGTTTAAGCATTAGCCAGAGCCATTGGACAACGAGAAGAGGGGGCCTTTTCAAAAATTCGTTTGTCAACAATCCACATAGTTGCCGGCATATATAGTAGATGCCGCAACGTATTCACGACATCTGTTCCTACCCGCAACATAAGCCCACTATTTTTTTCTTCCACATTCTGCAGTTTGTATCAGTTTAAAATAGCGAATGGAGGTGACATTTGAAATTGAAATAAATAGCAGTTGGCTAAACTTTCCGCTCGGCACTCCCGTGCTTATTTTTCATTTGCGACGCGGGTATATCCTCGAATTTTCTACATTTTTCACGGTTTAAGTCTTGCTCTATCATGTATCTATGAAGTCACGTTCTAACGACCAAATATATTGATAGTTACAAACGAGATAATACAGATTTACTGCGTGAAGTTTGTACCACCCGACGTACCATAGCACTCCAATAGACGAAAATCAGAAAACAAGTAAATATATAAAATAGATTAAAAAACACGACTGCCATTACAGAAAGTGAACTATTGTGTTTATAATTATTTTTATTACGGGTATTTTTTATGAAACATTTGTGGTTTATGTATTTATCCGTATATATACATGTATATTTCCGGAATGTACACACGCAGGCCGTTCATTTAACAATTAACACGATATATTTATGTTAATTTATTGATATTTGGACATTTGGTCATTTAGACAACTACTTACCTGATATTTAAATAGATAATGTATCCTATAACACTCAGGACGTATCAATTATAACAATACCACAAATTTCTAAATCGGTTCAAGCGTTTAGAAGTTATGATGGAATAAAGAAACGGAAAACATACATAAATGAATCCTGAACACGTTGCACACCTTTTTTGTTGGGCAGTTTTATAGCAAGCAGACCACGAGCATTCTTACCGTACTTCAGGTTGTGGCAGATCGAATAAGTAAGATGTTAAACATATTCGATATTAAAACGATCTTCAAACCAACCTAAAATATTGGAAAATAGCATGCTTGTAGATCCTCTACAGGCTTGCTATTGCTATACAATTTAACCACCGGGTGTGTTTAAAATCGAATGTAGCTGTAAGATTCAGCTGTGAGATCCAGCCTAGTTAGACAAACAAAACGGCCCATAACCACTCGACTGGTGGAACACATCAAGACTTCAAGACTGGTGGAACACATCGTTGAACACATCAACGTTCAGTAAGAAAAATCGGCAATCTGCGGACACAAATCGGCAATCTGCGGACATAAATTAACATAAACATATTGGATAGCGGAAATAACGACCGGGTACCGTTTCAAAGTTCCGTAATGCTATCCAATGAACGATTTTTCTATCTCCGCGTGATAGGGCCCTGTGCAGCTGGGCCACTATAACCCATTCGATTTTGGGTCGGCCAAGCTCACGGATCAGCACCCATCCGGTAGCCTCCGCGCAGAAGTTTCCAACCTGGGTAAGACTTTTGTGCCCCCTGCAACAGAGTACGCAGGTGGGTCAGTTTCCCCCAGTTTCCTCGGACGCGTCTCGACGGTTTGCGCATTGTGCGGCATCATCCAATCGACTCCGCTGTCATAGGAGACACACGTCTCCAGACCCCCCTACTTACTTGCCGGATGGCGCTTTCTTCGTTTTTTTCGCCAGTGCAGACAGTGCTCCGACCGCCCGATTCTGCCCGAGGTATTCCTCCGAATCCGCGTTCTTCTGGTCCCTCCGACTGCAGGATTAAAGCCGTGGCGGAAGCTCACAGCGGCCCTGACAGGGTAAGCACATTTTCGCACCAGGGTAAGGAGGCTACCAAATAGGAGTGGAACCGTGAGTTGGACAGGCTAGATACCAAAAGAGTTTAGCTAACATCACCCAAACTGCACGGAACTATTAGGAACCTTAGAAGGAATCTTAGAATATTTTTATTTTATTTATTTTATTTAGTAACACAGCTAGTAAACAAATAATGTCCTATTTGTAAGTAAGATGTTAGCAAGGAATTGATGCGACATTATTTTTAATGTTTGACACAGTCGCCTAACTAGGCCTAGGCCTGTTCTAAGGCAGACTTTTAATGATTAGATATAAAGTGTGCACTGTCAACTTAAACTATATGCCAGTACTTATTTTTGAATCGACAAATATGAAACTATAAATATTTACGCATATACAAATATAGATATTCATATACATCTATAGATAAAATTTATATCCATATATGCACACATACACATACATATCTGTATACGGAAATAAAAATAAAACCAAAATAAATAAAAATAAAAAGTAAAATAATATACATATATAAATCAATTACATATTGATGCAGCGTTTACATACCTATAATAGTCATTTTAAATTATCATGGTAAAAACTAAATATTAAATACTAAATAATCATTCAAAATACAACAGTCAGCATATTCCCTAAACCGTCCCTACCCACCTCTAACAACCAATCGGTAAGTGATTTTTTAAAAGTGGATGTGTTCTAACTACTTTTAATTGCTTCGGGAAGATTGTTGTACATTCTAGGGCCAATGAACGTGAAATGGCGTTGGCCAAATGCTGTGTAAGTTCTTGGCACCATCATATCACCAGTTTTTGTTGCTCTCGTCTTTCCAACTCGTTGTTGATTATAAGGGGTCATTTTATTTTTAGTGTATACCTATTAGGGCCATGCGAATATAAAGCTGTCTTACATCCAAAACCTCTGACTGGATGTCCGTAAACCTCGGACTGAATATAGTAGGTCATATTGTCTT
Organism: Micropterix aruncella; assembly: GCA_944548615.1. Lineage (NCBI taxonomy): Eukaryota > Metazoa > Arthropoda > Insecta > Lepidoptera > Micropterigidae > Micropterix > Micropterix aruncella. Next base: position 24,259,483 of record OX155957.1, read on the forward strand.
GAAGCTTATTTTCGAAACACTGACATCTAAGAGATTTTGAAAGCCATAGGCATTCATTAAAGACCGGCCTCTACCGGGTGAGGGGAAGAAAGAAGTCATGTAGTAGTACCTTCTTCAAGAGCGGCGCTCCGCCTTATCGGGATCACCGCGCGATAATATTTCAACGTTGAGGACAATAAACAATACCTAATTGTCGATTGGCTATCTGGAATCGCGTCTCCCGATCCCGCCCTATCATATCGCAGCCTTGCTCTTCTGCACATGCTTAGTTAAGTACTCCCGCCAGCCAAACCACTATAGTATCATAGATTATATATGGTATTAGATTGCCTAACTCCATAGCATGATTTGGCAACGCTTTCGCGTCGGCTAAATGCAGATAGCGCTGAAAGCATTGACGAAAGTCAAAATTTAATTATCGGTACAAACGCAGTGGCCAATATTAAAAGCCATAAATTTCTTGGTTTAGTTTTAGATGAAATCCTAAGATGAAATTTTCACAGAGAGGAATTAAGCGACAGGCTTTCCAACGCCTGTTTCTTACTAAGGCAAATACGGAAATTGATCAGCGTTAAACATACCAAAACAATACTTTGCCTACATATTTCGAATCAATTCTTCTTTACGGGATTCCCTTCTTGTCGCAGTGTACCGCAGTTTTAAGGCAACATATTTTCTCTCTCTGAAAACGAGCCACGAGAATGTTCATCAATCTTAACCGTGCTGAATCATGTCGTAGTCTATTCAGAAATCTCAGGTAACTCACTTTACCATCACTATATATCTCTGAATGCGTAAAGTTAATATTAAAAAATATAGGAAAGTTGAAGACCCAAAAGGAAATTCACTCTTAATTTACCAGAGCACAATTTGATACTACCCTGCTCGTCTTTGGAATTATTCAAAAGAGATCCAAATTACTTTGGAAAGTTGTGTGACAATAATCTGCCTTAAAATATTAAAATTATATGTAGAACCGGGAAAATAGCCCAGTGCAATTAAAAGCAATTAAAAGGCTACCTTATTGAGAGAGAATTATATAATATCAACGAATTATAATTAGATGACCGGCAAGTTATATTTCGTTTTTTTAATTTAACGTCATTTTTACCATTTTATTAACTATTATATTATTATGATTATTTTAAGTTGCTTCCGATAATCAATTGTATTTTTCCCGATAACTCAATTTTGCAACAACTTAATATGTAGTTTATGTGGTAGACTCTTAAGAAACATTTAGTATCGATTTCTAAACTTACTTAAACACTAAGCGGCTATCCAAAGTATTGTGTCTAAACAACTATGTAAAAGTATCAAAGACAATACTTTCCTTTCTCGTTTTTTGATGGGCCGGGAAAGTAAACTGGTAATTTTAATCAACAAAGAAGATTATTGAATTAGACCTCGATCACATAACATTTTAGACCATTTTTCTGACTTTTCTTATAAAACGTGTAATTTTACAATTTATTTTGTTTCTGCGATGAATTTTTTGACCCTTTCCCTTATAGATAAAATTATAATCATATAATTATAATCAGTATAATTTAAATAAATCGTAATCAGTATAATATAAATAAGTATAATCAGGATGCAAGTAAAATAAATTGTAATCAGTATAATCTGAGAAGGTTTACATCGCCTGTTTATAGTACTTTAGCAGCCTCACCTTCGTACACTTGGTACGAGACAAGGGGGATGGCTGAGATGGCATTCGTCTGCTTGTCGACTGGGACCGCAATAGCGTTCGTTATCTTGGCATCTGTCGTGCGATCAACCTAACATCTCCCCTAGAATCTTTCACCAAGTATTATACACTTATCTCTAGGGTTAATACATAAATACTTCGAATCGTTACCATAATGATGAAATTAGATCGCAGCAGGAATATATGTATTCTGTATCTTTGTGAAAAGTCAAACGACGTTCATTGCAAAACTGCAATTTGATTATTAATAAAAGACAAACGGAGCTGAAGCTATCCTTAAAAGCGATTCGATGACAACCCGGTCCCGAGTGACCTTGACGGGCAAAGAGCGCCGCCGATCCTCGATAATTTCAATATAAATTACCGCTAATATCAGGTACAGGCTGCGTAATCAACCTCGAATCCGTGAACAGACCGAGAAATCCTTTTAAATCTGGTGGTGAAGGCGTAAGGTCGTCCCGCTGAGTTTACTTCGCAGTGTCTCGCGGTAAGGCGATGGCGGGCTGTTTTGTCCCTGTCACTGCGTTCACTCTATGGAAGAAAGAATTAACTAATATTGTTATAACTTCCTGGGGTGGTGGGTTCGCCCGTAGTAGTTTAAAACTCTAGCATCCGTTTTACCCTTCGCTAGACTTTTGATTAGTCCGTTCACTCACATCGCCGAGGCGGGCCGCAGCTTTCCGCTGCCTGGCTCAGTCGTTATCGGACAGCGGCGAAGCCCGCACGCCAGTCTCGTTCGCCTCCAGTAATCATGTCATGATGTGTTTTTAACGCTCTTATGTCGCCGTCAGATTTTTTATGGCTTACATCTGATTTGCAGTCTTTACGCAAAACCCACTAGAAAATATTATAACAACAACATCCCAGATTCTTTCCAACTCTCGTTACGTGTTGGTTATGCATTAGCCCGATCGAGGTTCACGTATGTTAGGTTGATGTAGTGAGAGCGAGCTCCGGGTTCGATTGTTCCTCGGCGCGCTCCCATTGTTCGTGATTCGTCGTCCGATACGATCTGCGGCCGTTATCCGAGGATGTTCGTTATGGTGCCTTGTTTTTGAGTCCCTCCTCTCCCTCTCGCGGACGCCTCTCTCTCGCTCTCTCCTACCCCGACTCGGTTTTATTAATAACTTATCTGCGGTCGTCATCTCCGCTACCGCCGCACGCGGTCGTGGGTTGTAACTACACGAGTATTTGTAATTGTTCTCGATCGGCGCTTGTCGATTGGCCGCCGCGACGGATCCTCAAATCCGAATCGTATAATGCGCCACACACGATTGCAAACGTGGCGTTTTTAAACCTAACAACGCTCTACAACTTATTTAACCTATTATTGTTTTTATTTTATTTTATTTATTTATCCTATTTTTTATAGTTACATAGAAACATTGCGTTCATTTTTTAACACATTTTAAAAGAATACATATGAAGAAAATCGCGAAAGGGCATTAACTTGTCAGGATTACATCACCCCACTAGGTATACGCCTGTGTTGGGGTGATGGATACATAGTTCTGTGGTATTATTTGCTAAGCCTGTAGCCTTGCCTGCTGTCCTTCTTCCGTCTTAAAAACAAAACGTAATATAATTTAGCATAATATAATATAAATAATATAATATAACATATTACAATATAATATAATATCATATGTTATAACATATAAAATAATGTAGCATATTTATATATAATATAGTATAACATAATAAAATATAACATATTATAATCTGTATATCTGTATACATATCCATAATTTACATCTATATATCATATAATTTGTGGTTAGAAATAGAATATTTTAATATATCATGCTTTCGCATTCTTCTCTAGTGTAATTTGAGAGCCAATATGAGACACCCGTCTCTTGAACTGGTTGTCGGTTATGTTTAAGATCTGTCCTGTGTACGAGTTAAATATATTATATTAAATAGAGTTTCGGTCCGAGATATGCGTAGTGTCGTTGTCCGTATACAGTCCTCATTTTTGGTTGAATCTGTTTGTCTTTGTTTCTAGTGTTGTGTTTGTGCTCTGGTTTGTCTTTATCCGTGTTCTTCATGAGGTCCCTCCGATAGCTTACCAGAACAGCGCGTATGTATAGTTGGCGTACGTCAAGTACTTTAAAGTCTGTATATAGGTCGTCTGACGGGGAGCGATATGGCTTCTTGTTAATAACTCTGAGCAAAGCCTTTTGCGCTTTGACCAGTGGGTCAAGATTTGTTCTTGCCATACCGCCCCAACCGATTTGGCCGTATGTAAGTAGAGTCTGCGCCAGTGCATAGTAAACAGTCCGTAGTAGGTTAATGTTGAGTATGCTTCTTATATTTTTAAATATATAAATCAACTTTTTAGTCCGTTTAGTCGTAGCCTCAATGTGTTGTGTCCATTTTATTAACTTGCACTTCTCTAACCAAAGAACTGCAGTGCCGGATTAACCGGTGTTGTAGCAAAATCGCGCATATAAACAATATATGATCGCGTAGGCTGGCAGCGGCCAACTTTCAATAATTCATAACAATTATAGTATTAGTCGGATCAAAAAGTTTATTAAAAATAGTCTCAGAATTTAAATTCAATGATATTTCTGTCTAATGAAAACAATTTAAAAAAAATATGATTGAAATGATAGCTATTCTAAAGGGCTCTCTAGACGATCAAACATGCTTGTCAAGCATCGCGTCGCTGGCTGGGAAGGGATCGTTAACCGCAGGAAATAATGTAATATAATGTGATAAATGCCTAATATTTTAGTTTTATACCAGGGTGTACGTGTAATTAACGTTACTCCCTGGTATAAACTACAAAATTAGGCATTTTTGGTAAATATTACAAAAAAATATTTGCATATTTCTGCGGCCTACGATCCATGCGGTCAAGCATGCTTAATCGTCTAGAGAGTCCATTACAATTTTAATCTTCGTTGATCCCCGAAGTCTGCGAAATGAATGATTTACTCGTAGGACTATACCATGACAATACACTATTTTTCGATAAGCAAATTAAGTACATGCCTGGAAAAGACTTCAAAATGCTAGGTTTTATCCAAAAAGTTTGCAAATGAACTGAGGAAATACCCGAAATGAGTAAAAGACATGTTTATGGTAATATATTAATATACTATTATTAATCAACCGTTTATAAAATATGTATTGCGAAACAACAGCTTTATAAGAGTAAAATTTGAGATCAAACAAAAGATAGCCTTGGTACATCACTCCCACAATGTATGGGTGAGTCGGACCACCCACTAATGAGAGACGGACATAACAAAAATAAATACCTAATCTTCCTAAATTACCTGATAAAAATTTGGACGTCACTCACAATTATAAAAAAATAAACAAGTATTTTTTTTTAAAGTTTATTTGTATTTTTTTTTAAAATTTGAAAATGACAAACGAACTATAGTGATTTTAAATAAATAAATAAAATATTATTGCCCACTTTTTCAATTTGATTTTTTTCAAATTTTGGAAATAGTTGCGAATTTGCATCTTTATGGACCACAGGGACACTTATGTCCCATCAATTTATACAAAATCTATTAAACCAATTTTCCCAAAATTTGACATACAGATTTTTTACATTGCCCTTTAACAGTTTTATCAAAAATTTACATACTTTGCCGCAAAGTGTATGGTTCTCGAAGAGTTAATACGAGTTTCTGTGTTTTTAAAGTGGATCTAAAACTTGCTAAGGGCAGATACCCCCATGGGTTGCTGGGATGTATTGTATGGCTAATGCGGTAATGGCTATATTAGCTCCTGCCGAGTCTAGTTACTAGTCTTTCTGAAATCTTTCACAATCGGAGAAACCTTTAATTTAAGTACGAATGAGTGGTTTAAAACATGCATAGCGACATGTCCGTTGAGCGCGCTCCAATACAAAACTCCGGACGGTCGAGCGCGTGTACGAATACCAACAGGCGTCCCCTTCATTCCTGGCGCAACCCGCATTCCGGCGCAATAGCTTTGGCAGAGCTATACCCGCCGCTACTGTAGACACAAGCCGCGGAGAAACGGAGAAAGTAAGGGGCGGCAACAACGTACACCAGGGAGCAACTACTGGACGCGGTCAGTGGGTTCAAATGCGTTTCTTCGTGAACTAAAATCGGAACTAGGGTTGTTGACTAGAGCGGGCGAGCCCGTCACCTCAGGAAGTTTTAACGATTAGTCGTTCTATTTCCCTGGAGTGAGCGCAGAAGACTTGAGGACAAAACAGTCCACAGTATAGCTACGCCACAAGCCCGTAAGATAGCCAGTAGTGTTACCCGGCGGGCCTACACTCACGCCCTTACTTCCAATTGTGACCAGATTACTCCAGTCTCTTGATTGGTTACGAGTTCGAGGTTGCTTGCGCGGTCCTCCCCCTTACGAAGCGGCGAAACGGTGTTTACCGAATATATCGCGGACCACAGCTCCCTTTGCCCGGCTGTTCACCCAGGATCGGGTATAGCCGATGGTCGTTTCAAGAGCAGTCGCCGTAAGGTCCGCAACCACCTCCGCTCTATAGGAAACAGTACTGCTTTCAGACTCCCCCGACTGTTAGTCAGAGTGCACAGTCGATTGGCTTACGCCGCACGGTGCGCAGACCGTCCAGGAGCGCCAGAAGGTTGTTTCCCAGGGGAAACTAACCATAAGGCCAGAGTCCTACCCAGGCTCGCACTTCATGCGTGGAGGCCGTCGGATAGGTGTTGACTTGTGAGTGTGACCAACCTTGAACAGAATGGGTCTTCGTGGCCAACTCAGCAAGGGCCCATTAACTCCCGGAACTAACTAAAATCGGAAATTAGTCCGTGTGAACGAAACAAGGCAATACGCTAGAGCGGAATGTGAGATGACCGGTTGTCACTTTTTCGCATTAAAACTGCCCGCCAAGGTCAAATCTTACACCGCACGAAATATGCTCCAATTTATTCGGACGAATATAACTTCGACATGTAGTATTTATCGACGAACGCTCCTTTCATATTCCGCTCTAACGTATTGCTCTGTCTCGTTCGCTTGGACTAATTTTAGTTTTAGTTCACTAAGAAACGCAATCGGGCCCAATGTCCACGTAAGCGCAGTACTTATACAGAGATTAGCTTCTCTCATTTGGTGAAGAAACTGACATTGTTGGTTTCGCCACGATGGGTTCGCTCTCCTCGTACGTTCGAAATCCCTCGTGTGCGTTACGCCCAAAACTCTGTTATAGGTACACCGCTTGATGACCACATATAATAGTCGATTCGAAGATATCGTATTTTTTCCACTGAACCAACCTAAATTCAGCAAGGCTGTTCTTAGCTCACTAGGCGTCTAGAAAGTGAGTATATAATATACACATACAAATTGTTTCGTACAAATTATTTCAAAACACACAAAGCGAAAATGAGAATAGCAAAGACTAGCAAATTTGAATACCTATATCCTATCCTACATAAATTCCATCTCTCTCCTTTCCTATTCTTGCAATAGTTCGATAGTAATTTAATTTAATTTAGTGCAATGCAATTTTTGATGTACCTTATAAGAAAACAATATAGGAAACAATTAATCGGCCACCGAAACACTGTATTAAGATAATTAGTCATAATTAATGAAGTGCTGTATGTTTCCCGAAAATTAAATAAAATAAAATAAATAAATAAAATTGAAATCGAAGCGAGTGACTTTGAGTCCTAAGTGTTGCCACAAATCTTAATAAGATTACTAGACATTGTACCACAAGCGTTATCCGCACTGACTGCTGCCGTTGCCTACAGATATTCAAACGGTCGAGAAATTTGACAGCCTCCACCCGCGCGTAACGCTAACTACAGGCGTTTACCGTTATGTATCCTTCTGCTCACTTCCCTCTCACCCTATCCCCGAAACGCCTTGTCACTCGAGCTCACACAACGCTTACTGTTCTAACTTGGTGGTAGCTAATGGTTCCAGTGCAGTTGAGCCATTATGACCCATTTTTTAAGGCCAGCCGAACTTACAGGTCAACATCCATCCTGCAGACTCCAAGCAAAAGTGCGAGCCCGGGTAGGACTCTGTTCCTGCGGGTCAGTTCCCCTGAGAATCGTAATTCGGGCGCTTCTGGACGGTTGGCGAACCGTGCGTCATTAACCAATCGATTGTGCATTCCGACCGATAGCCGGGGGAGTCTAGAAACGGATAGCCGGGGGAGTCTTGAAACTTCCTTTCCTATAGAGCGGGGGTGGTTGTTAACCTTACGGCAACTGCTATTGAAGCGACTAATCGGCTACCCGATACCGGCTGATAGCCGGGCAAAGGATGCCGTGGTCTGCGATAGATTCGGTAGACACCGAATCACCGCTACTAAATTGAGAGGGCCGCGCGAGCGACCTCGAACCCGTAAGCAGTAAAGTAAGGACGCGAGTGTCAGCCCGCTGGTTGCAAACCCGGTTTATCGCGGCAAGGCGTTGGCTTCTTATGGGCGAGTGGCATACCTAGACAGTGGACTGTTTCGATCTATGTCTTCGATCTATGTCTTTCGATCTTTTATTTTTTTTATTTATTTAAGAATTAATTACTATAAAACATTGATTAGCTTACAAAAATAACAGGTACCGAATGGCAAAACCTTAAACTTTTGCTTATTTGTTTCTGTCACCCAACTGGGACTAGCCCGTTCTAGGGTGGATCTATGATCTATGTTTCGATCTACGCTCACCTCACGGAGACAGAACGACCAAATATCGCTATAACTTCCTGAGGCGACGTGTTCGCCCGTTGTAGTTGATAGCCCCAGTTGTTCTAACTCGGTACACTGTAACGTAGGTGAGTCCTATCTAGAATGCCGAGCTAGTCAGGGGCATGGATTGGTTTGTGCCTTTTTGTATCTTTGTATCAAAGCTCGAGACTTTGGTGTACTCGCCCTCCGCGAAGTACCGCGGCACTGTCTGTAACATTTGTGGAATTCGTTTTGGTCTGTATGTGTCCCTTCCCTTGGGAAGGGACAGTGCAGCTTGGGCCTGATGGCCTGCCTGCGTTTTGTTAGGTCGTTCCAATTCATGGTTCAGCTTCCATCCGATAGCCTCCTCGAAGAAGGACCAGCCTGGAAAGGTCTCCATGAACTCTGCCTGCGGCTGTATGTAAGTTCAGTCGTGGGCAGTTAGGACCTTACGTTCGATCTCGGTGTACACCTCAGGCGGAACTGTGCGGTTAGCGCGTCGCACGGCATTAGACAATCAATTGCACACGCAGGCAAATAAGCGGGAGAGTCTAGAAACGTACGTTTCGTAGGCAGCGGGGTTAACTCAGCTTAAGTAGAGGACTCAGGAAGAGGGAACATTTGTCGAACCACGCTCCCTTACTACCAAATTTGGACGGACTGCCTGCCTCTGTCTGCTATGTGGCTACACCTTTAAAACGAGCGATTGGCCACGTGTGGTAATAACGGGCAAAGGGCGCACTGTTCACGATAAATTCGAATTGAATTCTGGGAGCTAATGGGTCTTATTGCAGTTTGGTCACTAAGACCCAATTATATAGGGTCGGTCAAACGTACCGTTCAACACCCATCCGGCGTCCTCCACGCAGAAGTGCGGGCCAGAGTAAGACGCTAACCTGCGTGCCAGTCTCCCCTAGGAGTCAACCTTCGAGCGCTACTGGACGGTTTGCGCACCGTACGGCGTCAGCCAATCGATTGTGCATTCCGTCTAACAGCCGGGATAGTCTCAAAAAATCAAAAATCAAAATCAAAATGTTCTTTATTCATATAGACACAATTAAATATTATTTTTAATTTATGTTCTTATGATGCGTCCAAGCCTTACTCCCAAGCCGTTTTGTCATTTGCATAATCAAATATTGTATAGTATGCCTTTTTATACAATTTTGCTTTGATGGTGGCTTTAAACTTATTTACAGATAGTTCTCTAATAGTATGAGGAAGTTTGTTATACAAGCGTATACATTGTCCCAAAAAAGAATTGCTTATTTTTTGGAGACGAGTAGCACGGACAACAAGGTTATGCTTATGTCTAGTATTAAAATTATGAGTGTCGCTTTTTATTTTAAACTTGTCAATATTCTTGTGGACATACAACAGATTTTCGTATATATATTGTGATGCAACAGTAAGAATATTTATCTCTTTGAATTTTTCTCTAAGTGAAACTCGAGGACCAAGTTTATATATAGCTCTTACAGCACGTTTCTGTAGTATAAAGATTTTATTGATGTCCGCACAGCTTCCCCAGAGAAGAATCCCATAGGACATAATGCTATGAAAGTAACTAAAGTATACTATTCTTGCTGTATCTACATCAGTCAGCCGCCTTATTGTTTTAACTGCGTATGCCGCAGAGCTAAGTTTTCCTGACATTTTCTCAATTTGTGGGCCCCATTGTAATTTAGAGTCAATTGTTATCCCTAGAAACACAGTTGAAGCAACAGGCTCCAGTCTAGTTCCATTTATTTCTACATTGGTTTGTACCTGCTTAACATTAGGTGTAGAAAATTTAATCACTTTGGTTTTTCTTTCATTTAATAGTAGGTTATTTACATTAAACCAATGGACAACTTTTGAGAGTGCATTGTTAACTTCGTCATAATTGCACAATTTTCGACTAATTCTAAACGTCAAAGAAGTATCATCAGCAAACAATACAATTTCGTGATTATTCCTTATGTGAAAGGGTAAATCATTGATGTATATTAAGAAGAGAAATGGGCCAAGAATGGAGCCTTGTGGGACACCCATGGTGACCATTGATCCTGGTGATCTTTTACCGTTTACATCAACCTTCTGAATTCTATTTCCCAAGTAAGAAGTAAGAAGATCAAGAGCCTTGTTCCTAATGCCATAGTGATGTAATTTCCTAACTAGTGTATCATGGTGTACACAATCAAATGCCTTAGACAAGTCACAGAAGATGCCTAATGCGTCTTGTGACTCTTCCCAGGTATTCAAAACAGTAATGTTCCTAAAGAGCGGGGGTAGTTGTTAACATTATGGCTCTCGAAACGACCATTCGGCCACCCGATCCCGGGTGAACGGACGGGCAAAGGATGCCGTGGTCCGTGATAGACTCGGTAAACACCGTATCACCGCTTCGTAAGAAAGAGGACCGCTCAAGCGACCTAGATCATGTAACCAGTCAGGAGGTAGGAGGTATCCTGATGATTAATTCGAAGCGAAGATATACTTCCAAACCGGTAGTCAGGGAGCGAGCCTGCCCGCTGGTACCTTTCTCGGTGCCTCGCCATGAGGCGTTGGCCTCTGACGGGCGAGTGGCGTAACTAGACAGTGGACTGTTTTCGTCCCAAGTCTTCTACGCTCACCTCACTGGAGACAGAACGATCCAATATCGTTAAAACTTCCTGAGGTGACGGATTCGCAAGCGGCTTCGAAACTGCGACCAGACTGGAGGATGGAGAAATCCGGCCAAATCTGGTAGTAAGGGAGCGAGGTTCCCCCGCTGTATCCTCTTACCTGTGCCTAGCGGTAAGGCGTTGGGCTCTTACGGGCTCGTCGGTGGAGCTAGACAGTGGACTGTCTTTGTCACTCCATGCGAGATGGGTTCGTCCGTTGTGTTGACACCCCCCTGATGTATTATATGTAGGTACTGTACGATAACCAGTACAAATAAGGTTCTCAAATAGTGAACTGTAAGTTATCACTATTTCTGCAATGTTAATTTAATATAATGTACTTTTAGCACAATAAGTGTTATAATTTTTTTTATGAAAAAAAAGTATTTCAAAGCAAAGTTTGAAGTTTCAAAGGCTTTTTTCTCAGAACAACGATTTTTTTAGATAGCACCCTAATCCCACTCACCCCTTCAATTATGGACCGGAAGCGCCTAAATTACAGAGCAAAAGAAACGCAAGATAAATATTATAGCCGGCTGGCTTTGCGGGTGCCCGCTCGTCGAGTTTTTCTTTGTGGGTTTGTGGAATTTGTTTTCTTTGAATGAAATTACAGCCCTTGGGCCTGCCGTTGCGTTTGATGGGCGCTGACATCCGCGCTTCAGGCGATCTCTAAACCCGCTAACGTTAGTAATATTATTTTACCTCTGACCCGTTGGGCAGTCGACTACAACGGGCGAACCCGTCACCCCAGGCTGGTATAACAATATGCGATCGTTCTTTCAGTTGTGGGATGAGACACTTTGGGACGGCACAAACCTACCGCCCAGCAATCGAATGAATCATTTTCTTATTTATTTTTTTAAATATTACTACACGAACCATACTCTAACACAGGGTTTCCCAACCTTTTTTGCATGGTGCCCCCCGGATTATAAAAAAGAATCATGCCTTCCCATATTTTTCTTCATTGCTTCAATAAAAAACACAAATTATTTTTATGATATTTATTTCACACTCTTTATTATTTATTGATGGGATGTTTGCGCCTGCAATTTTTTTAACCAGTTGGTCGGTATCAGGTTCTGTTATCATCAAATCATTATCGACTGCAAGACGATTTCGCTGCTTAGTCTTAATTTGCACTAATGCTGAAAATCCGGTTTCACATAAGTAAGTTAAAGAAAATGGCAGAAGTATTCGCAAGGCAAGAGTGGCAACTTTTGGATTAAGGAGAAAGCGTTTTATCCAAAATTTCTCCTTAAGTCAAGAGGTGAAAGTCATCTTTCATTGTCGAATCTGCCTTCATTTCCAGAAATTCTTCTTGGACATCTTCTGGTAATTGCAGAACATTGACGTAAGTGTTTTAAATAATAAACAATAATAAGTAATTAGATTAAAATATCCGAACACTTCATGCCCCCCCCCCCCCCCTAAGATCTCTCTACGCCCCCCCGGGGGGGGGCACGCCCCACCGGTTGGGAAGTCCTGCTCTAACAAATACATTAATTATTACCAATATTTTCACATAATTTCATATTAAAGCATCATAATGTATGTGCTCTTGGCATGATACATTAATTATTTATTGGCTACGAGCCGTTCTGACGAATAAATAATAAAGTGTTAATATGACCACTATTATTATTAAAATTATTTACCATATAAAAAAACAAAAAAATATTTTATGTACATAGTGGACAGAAAATTAACTTAATTTAATAATAACGAATCAATATGCAAAGAAAAAGATAATATCAGATGACTATAAGGGATGGTATAAGGGAGTTTGAAAATTCCGAGTTTATTTTCCATGTTGATAATGAGCAAAATTTGTAAAATTTTAAACATAACGGAATTATGATAGCTGACATTCTAATTCTCATATAATTTAGTATACATCTATTTATGATTAAAATAGACGAATGCATATTGCTGGATGGACAATAAAATTATTTTACGTTGATTATTCTACATAGAATTTGCATTTATATTTTAATATATTATTCTCTCTTACTATTTAATGACATTAGTATATTTTGATTATTTGTAAGTAAGTAATATTGAATATAATATTACAGCCATGACTACTATCGTGATAGTTATGTTTTTAATAATTAAATTTTGAGCATTTAATTTTGTGAGGCATCCAAGTGTAGGAATGCCTATCTACTGGAGTAGTTGATTGTATTGTATTGTATTGTATCTTGACTTTTTACGTAAAACACTATGGCTCGGGCACGGCTGAGATGTTCAATGGAGGTCTTCACTTGGCGAGGGCGTAAAGGAAGAGGTAGCATCAGGATTCTATCTCCCCTATACCACCTAACGTAGTCTCAACAGACTGAGGGTGAGTGTGACAAGATACCGAAACAATCTCGTCCGCCGGGGTCGTATATACAATATACGACTGTGTAAATACTGCAGGATGAAGACCACCTCCTATTATAATCGGCATAAGAACATGTTTTTTTTAAGAATTATGTATATAATTATAAGTTCATGCTAAATAAATACCTAAATAAATAATGTATGCTAGACAGCACCTAGCAGAAACACCAATTAATGCAGACAATTACTCGCATCATACCCGTGGTAGCTCCCTTTTATGCGTACCCCGAATACGACTGGCAAAAGTACAGAAAAGCTACTTGTACCTTAGCTTTAAATTCTATAATCTACTTCCTACAAAATTTAAACAGCTGGAGGACATAAAATTAAAAAAAAAACATTAGGGAGATGCTGATAGGCCACCCTTTCTATAATCTGGCCGAATTTGAGGGCCATGATTTTTCAAATATTGTGCCCATTTAAATTACTTAAAAAAGTAGAGCCTTATTCTCTGATTATTTTATATGGTCTTATATTTGTAATTTTAGTTTAAAATGCATAACGTAGATTTAATTTGATTATTTGACATTTTACTGACAATTTGAATATTACGATGAATAATTTTACTACGTTTCTTTTCGAATTACTAACTACTTCAAATGTTAGGCTTCTATTTTGATTATTTATATTTATAGTTTGACAATCTAGTAGTTAATTATTGACTACCTATGTATGTTCAAGAAAGAGTAGTAACGAAACTTACTACCTAACCCAATTATTTTGACACGTCCAAGAGCGGTCTTTAGCCGTCAATTGGATACGACGAAAATGTAATGTAATGTACCTAATGTAATAAAATGAATAAAAAAACAATGTCTTCTGTCGAACAGTATCTGAAATTTAGAACAGTTTTTGAACAATACAGAAATAGGCTATATATTTCCGATATTCCGGTATTGCATCCCCTAGACAGGGCACTTAAAGAAGGTGTGTTCGTTCACAGTGGTGTGCATTTTGCGAGCGCGGCGCGGCGCGGCTCGGCGACAAAAAACGCGGGCCGCGCGCCTGCCTTCGCTCAAACGTCAGCGCAGGCCGGCTTATAAATAAAATATAAAATGTGCGCGCATAAATTGTTTTATTGTGTGTGGTTGCGGAATCCCGCGTGGCCGTGCGGGGCTCCCGTAAGTGGCCGCGAGGCCCCCATATAAGGGACCAGGGAAACACTCCAACGGCGGGTGCCCCGGCCACTACACGGACGGGGCCTGCATAGTCGTTGGAGTACCGACCGGAAAAATCTGAACAACTTAATAAATACTAATGTCCTGTGAGGGTCAAATGGTTCCATGCAATTTGGACCTGGTGGCCAGTTCGTGTTATTGGTCGACCCACCTCAAATGGAAACTCTGAAAGGCCTCAGGGGACTCTGCCTGTAGTTGTATCCTGCAGGTGTAGACAGTTGTGATCTGCAGTGCACCGGCGAGCTGCCTCGGGCAGTCCTTTTGCGGTTGTGCATGTGTGCAACTGAGGGAGTCTGGAAACGTATGTTTGTTAAGAGAACGGGGCTAGGTGTTGACTTGATTCCAACTATCTCAGAAATGACCTGTTAACCCGATTGGGTTGAGGGCAAAGGGCACTGACTGATTCAGCATTGGTTCAACGCAAGAATCCTGCCACAGAGAATCAACCCTGTGACGCCATACTCTTGAAAGCCGGGGCAATGGACTCACATGAATCTCCACCTAACAGAACGAACAGTGGAAGATGTCACGGGTCCCCAGGAGGGCTCGTCGACTGCAGTACGACGTGTGTGCACCACGAGCCCAGGACAAATTTACCGCTAACATAAGGCAGAAATCGAGACTGCGCCCACTAGTGCCGGAGTAACTTTGATTCTTAAACCAGACTAGAAGGCGGAGAAATCCGTTTAAATCTGACAGGCAGGGCGCGACGGGCCCCATTGGGACGCCCTCCTTACCAGTGTGTCCCGGTTTAAGGTTAGGCCTCTGCTGGGCTAGTGGCAGAGCTGGATCAGTGGATCAGTCAAAGTCTTTTCGACTGATTTCAGGGTGTTAAGATGGCAACAGCCGTTATAACATCGTTGGATGATGGTGCACACCCGCATCAATGGACAAGCTGTATTTCTGAATTTCTGGTCAAACGACATATATTTCTCAGAATCAGGGAGTAACTGTAGGTTCTTGCCGTGAAAACCTACATCGACTTGTATTTGGTTCCAAATTTCCCCTCACCAAGCTGTTCCGAACCGAAGCTCGATAATATTTGATCGATAGATTTGGCGGGAATATCGTTGCACTGGATTATCACGTCGAAACACCATTATTAATGGCATCACTGTAAGATGAAATGTATGAGTGCTTTGTCAGTTGTCCAGAAGGAATGGTTTACTATGCATAGTTATAATACGTTAAAATGCAACTGATATGTTCTTGTAGTAACAAGACACAACTAACGACTGGCAGTCAACTGACTCATAGTGACGAAAAGATTACGACCTCTATGTATGAGTTTAATATTATCCTGCTTTAATAGATGACGAGCTCGCCAATCGGCAAAACGATTTAATCGTAATGCCGATCGACCGAACGCGAACAATATTATAGTAATTTTAGTATTTTCTTTAAAAGTATTTAATGACCACCTTAGGTGGCTGGTTGGTTCAATGAAAGTGAATGCCCTTGAAAGACCTAGTAATGGAGGGATCATTTTATAGTTTGCATTGTAGACATCAAAAATGTCTACCATGCCCTTGCAAATAGTCTAATTTCATACGGTATCCTAGGTTGGGGAGGGTCTACACGTAATGTTTTAAATCCGCTTATGACAGCGCAGAAGGCGCTTCTTCGGGTTATTGCCAAAAAGCCTCGAAGGTACCCCTCAAATGACTTGTTTGCAGAGCTGAAGATATTAGACATCAGGCAGGTATTTGCAAAGACAGTCTTTCTTAACTACATAAAAAGTAAAGATATTCACGTTAAAGCTGAGCATAAAATTTCTACGAGGAGCGCCACAACCTGTAAACACATTGTACAGAAAACCCGAACATCCTTCGCCCAAAGACACTTTGGCTTTATAGGACCAAAAATTTATAACCATCTAAAAGAATCGATAAAAACATGCCAAAACACTAAGTCAATCCAATTAAAATCTAAAATTACACAACATTTACTTCAACTTGGTAGAAATGAGGTGGAAAAGGCTATAAGTCATATTTTAAAGTAAAGGTCTGCATATTATTGTCATACATTGCACTACACTTTATATTTTAATACTATTTATTTATTTGTTTTACAAAGTTCATATTACGACATTTTATATTAATATTTATTTCCATGACCATGCTATATCAATATTTTAAATATAATTATAAGTTTAATTTGCATTCGCTTATCTATTTTCTATTTTATCATATTTTGTATTTTTCATTTTAATATTATGAGCACATGAATAAATCTTTGCCATACATAGAGTTTTCCTTGGTACGGGCTATGGCCTAGTTAGGCAGATTCTGCAACTAATATAATTGTAAATTTATATTTTTGAATGAAAAAAATTATTATTATTATTATTATTATTGTAACATGGTATTACATGGTATTACATTATTATTATTATTGTACATACTTGCATACATCATAGCAAGCTGGTTGCCTAGTAATATTAAGTTGTCGCAATGGTGCTACACACTGCTTTTACGATTTTAAATGTGATAGGACATTGCGGTAGTGAATGGCATTATGGCATTGAAAAGTATAGGCAGTTTGCAATTCACTGCACTCCAGTGACGTTACAATAATGCTATGTAAAGACAGTCAGTTAGTGCTGAGATGCAGCGTGTATAATACTGCCAGACTTGTAATGTCGGCACGACGTTTTACATGCCAGAATGGTCCTACACGATTATGCCCCACAGATTATTGAGCATAGTGGCATGTATGGTCGGAACGGTGTCCTTGTCTTCCCATTATTTTAATCACGGAGAATCTCTCGTCTTCGTTCTCTCTCAGCGTAGTTTTAATAAAGAATTCCTTATTTTTTTATTGTTGTGTTTTGAAAGGAAGTTTTAAACTGCATTTTCTGTGCTATATTTTTTTATAAGACTCATATTTCCTGAGAGTTAGCGTTTTAAAGATCACTCTCAAAGCGTGCGCTATCGGCTGTGACGTTACAATGCATGAATTTGGTTTTATTTCAATTGGTTTCTGAGTTGTATTCTGACGACTTATTATTTATGATTACAGCTGATACAGATGAATACTCCTTCGCCACTCGCCAATATTTTCCCTCTTTATCTAGCTTTGAATTAATAATAAATTAAGCTATCATCAGGCGATACTGAGTATGAAGATTTTTTTTTCAATTTTCTTGCTTCATACTTGATAAAACATGTGATTTTTTACCCACTTGCGAAGTTGGTTGTAACAGTTTGTCAATATACCAAATTAAATATTATTACAAGTGTAACATTTCATTCTACAGCAGCTAAGCTGAAGTATGCGACTGAAAAAAGTTATAGATTGTTGAAATTGCATAATATTTTATTCAATAATTACACATTTGGCGATGCCTGTCAACCTAAAGCAGAAAGTGTATGAGACATGCTTGCTGACAGTAGTTACGTACGGCCTAGAAACAGTGCATCTAATGCAGAGCAGTGCCAACCGCCTTAGAATATGCCAAAGGGCCATGGAGAAAACAATGCTGGACATCAGTCTCCGCGACAGAGGGCGCAATGACGAAATACGAAGTTGCACGGGGGTGACAGATATCATGAAACTAATAGCCAGGCTGAAGTGGGGCTGGGCAGGTCACATTGCAAGACAGGGTGACGCGAGGTGGCCGAAGAGGCTTGTCCAGTTGAGACCAAAAACCACAAAGCGAGGCGTAGGGAGAACAAAATTACGATGGCTGGGCGACATCAGAAAAGCAGCTGTAACTAACTGGTTGAGAGCAGCAGCTGACAGAGAGACATGGAAAAAGAAGGAAGAGGCCTATGTCCAGTAGTGGACCAAACCAGGCTGAGGAAGAAGGAAAAAAAGAAACATTTTGTAGTAAAACACCGTATTTACTTCGTTTTATTTAAACAAAGCCGTTACATTATTAATATACAACGTTTAAAGTTAAAATATATTAAAATATTGTAAAATATAAACCGTTGTCAATATCAACTATTAATGTAAAAAAACCGCAGGGTTTACTTTTTCTTATCCCGAGTGAGCACTTTTTCTTATCCCGAAAGCTACAGCAGTAAATAAGTTAAAAGATGAACGAGAAACAGCCAATAAGTAAGATGGAAATAAATGATGAGTGCACACTCAGAGGGTTTCATGTAAGATTTTTGCACTTGAGCCGTAGGAATTCTTTTTTTTTTATACTCTAAACAAGTTTATGGATGTGTGAGGGACCACCCCTCACAAGACTCCAAATTGTTCGATGTGAGGTGGTGTCTCGATAAAATAATTCGAGTGCTCGAATCACTTTATCGAGACGCGAGGGTTGCGCGACGGAGGTTATGTGGGAATAGTGGATGAGGATTGTATGTGTGCTCCTAGTATCTTGTACTGGGCACGGCTCGAGTCTGTGGGATTGTAGATTGTATCTTGTATGCTTCGTGACTGGGGAGGATAAGGAAAGGAAACCAAGGAGCGGGATTCGTTGACACACCTCGTGAGAAGGGTACCGAATATGCCGTCGCAACCTTGGGGGAGGGTAATCACTCGGGGAATGATAATTTGGTTACTTGTTCGCCGGTTTATATAGGCCGATAAATGATGCAATTATTCCGAGTAAAAGTATTGTTTCATCGTGCTGATTCATGGCTGCATTGGTTAAAATAATAGCTGATTTGTGTCAGTGTATTTCACTGGAAATCGATGCATTTGTTGATCGCATGTAATGGACTTAAGGTCCCTTACAGATTAAAGAAACACAGTAAATAAGCAAGACAAGGAAAGATACTCAGTGGTGGCAGGTAAGATTTTTCACCTGGGCCGTTGTCTTTCCTCCATGCTACATTGGGGTGTTATGAGTGTTTTCTCTTTTCATGTGATTTCGTTTTTACTTTCTGGTTGTGATACTAGACTTGATTGATTATTACTTTACGATTGGATTTTAGTTAAACTGTTCATTCAAATAACGACTTACACTAAACCCTATTTAACAAGATTTAATAAATAATTTATTTCACGAAATCATCCAGATATACAATACAGAACTTCGGACGCGTAAAATTCCAATACGACATGGATTAATGAGTTGAAGTTTGATATTACTACTTCCTTATGCTGCGTACAGACTTACGCAACGTAACATGAAATGAAAGAATTTTCCGTCTACATTAGCGCAATGTAATCACGGTCCGGTGGCGTAGTGGTTAGGTCGCCTGATTTTACATTGTAAGGTCCCGGGTTCGATTCCTGGCTGGGTCACCATTTTCCGTTTGGATCAAATTAACGAATTTGCATTTTCAACTCTGTCGATGAAATGCAATAACAAGACACACACTTACACACATGTTACATGCACACATACATATAAACATTTCATAGTAGGGTTAGTTGTAAGAGATTGTCATATGTCAATAAACCTGCCCATTGTGAAATTTCACAATAAAAAGTAGAAAACCAAAAACAAAACAAACAAACAATGTAGCACACTATGTAATAAATGTCATAGTCTGAGCACCTTGCGCGCGAGAACTGTGCATTTCATGCGCACGCTACGAGCATTGAAATATGTCTCGAAAGAGAACCCGACAAATCACGGAGCGATTTGTGATTTGTCGGTTTCTCGAACGAACACAAATGGGCGCGCAGTGTGCTCAGAGCGCCAGTGTAGACGGGTGGTATTGAGACGCGCGCGAACACGAACTGAACCAGGTATTGATACAGCTACGGACGAATCGTGAAGTGAAGAAACAGCAATACAATTAATCGAGGCGTACAGAACACGAGACATTTTATGGAATCCACAAAATTGGTCTTCTCACTCCATTGACGCAACGTTCGCAAGCACGCCGGAAACAGATGCGACTAGGTACATGTTCGGTTCGTGCACGCGCTGCGTCCACACTGATGAAATGCTCCTTTTACGTTACATTGCATGTTACCTTTCATCAGTCTGTAAGCAGCATTACACAAGCATAAATCAATGTTATGAGTCCCTAGTTGTTACAATCTGGGTAAACATTCATACAAAAATGCCCATTCCGTTAATATTATTCATTTCGGATCAAGACGATTTAGCCTAACCAAATCAGGTGTTTAGACTCCCAACGATAAGCGTGAAAACGGTCCCGAAGTCCTAATGACAACCACACCAGCTTAAATTTCGCCTACTATTCTCAAAGCTTCTAGTCGAACATCAAGGGACTTGGCGGGATATCTTACTACATTACTACAAGGCCACGCATGCGAGCGTACTCGTACGCATCTCCCGTCGGACGGTGTTCCTCGCTCCCGTCCACGGGTTAGTCACCCGTCTCCTGGAACCTGGTCGATGTCGCTCTTTTTTCCCCCGATCCTCCGAGACTAGGTATTCCTTTGGTTTAATCAATTCCATTTGTTGTCCCGTCTCGCGGCATCTCTACGAGTACCTTCGCAATTCCTCCGAGAGATACGGTGAGCTACCAGTCGGTGGCAAAGGTCTGATTAATTTATTTTAGCTACTTTCATAGAATTCTGTCTTATGGCATTCAGTTATGGGATGTTGATACCATCATCGTACTGCAAAAAAGCGCTATTCGTATTACAGCAGCAATTCTTTTCAGCAAACTCCTTACTAGCGTGCCACACTTCGCTAGCGATATCCTGCTATTTTATGTTTTAAAACGATGTTTCTTTCGACGTTCTTGAGTGACTTCATATCTTAAACTTTATACAATACAATACAATATAGTACAATTTATTCTACTCCAGTAGGTAGGATTCCTATACTTGGATGCGTCATTGCGTCTAACATTCTTGGGGTGGCTTGCACCAACCGGCCTGTAAACTTCTGCTAACCTTGGCTAGCTAACCACCATAAACAATTTACCAGCCGGTTAAATTACTTCGGTTTGCACCAATTCTTTGGACGTCCCAGTTAACCTAACGCCGGTCGGAGTCCGCAAAAACCATTTTTGAGTGTTAGAATATAACCATAGATACAACTGAAATCAAGATCGCTGGCCTTACCCAATCGCAGCACAGTTCAAAATGGCGGACGTGAGGTTCTCAGCTGATCAGCTGCTAAACTGCCAAACGCTTTTATTCATGTCTCGCTTTTGCATCTTTTCTCACCAACATCCGACACATCAGAAAACATTTTACGAGTACGATAACCAAAAAATCGAAAATAACCGAAAACACAACTTCCTCGAATTTAGGTACCACCAAGTGTCAATTTCCGGCGGTAAAATGTTCAATTGTTAGAGCATCCTACCCACCGGACTGTCAATTATAATATTTGCACGGTATGCTGGTTCTTTAAACAGGAGATGAGATCGTATTGCTGTATAGGTAAGAGACGCGTACAGAGGCATTTTAATATTATAGGTAGATTAAAATTCTCATTAATGTTACAGCTCCATTTTATAGGCGAAGATGATGAGTGCAATAGTGTATGAGTGCAATATGATGAGTGCGAAGATGATGAGTGCCTATATACGAAATTCAAGCTTAAAATTCAACGCCTACCGATGCCATTGAAGTGGGTAAATCTGTTTGACCAAATATACAACTTTCGATAAAAAATGGGTTGGGTCACCCCAAGACTTTCTCGGCAAGTAGCCGATGACTGATTTCATCTGACTTAACTTCATAAAAAAGTAAATTTCCAGCTCGAACGTAGCCGCCGATACAACTAAATTCTCGGAGGTTCACGCGCTAAATTCCTTTTTAACACGCTTTTATTAGGTCGACCTGTATGTAACTATGTAATGGAATCTAAGGTAACTAATTTAACCATCTTCCAAGGATCGTAGCGTCATGAAAATTGGCAGCTGTATGTAGTTCTGATGACAATACAATAATATGGTACTGTCGAACTGATCTGATGATGGAGTCGGAAGATATAAACTGGAACTTCATGATGGAACATCGTATCATAGCTGTGTTTGGACTTGTTGGTAAAGTCTTGGAATGAATTTTGACCACGATTAGGTTTCAAGGTCTGATGATGAAGCCGGAAGATAGGCACTGGCATTCCATGATGGAATATCGTATCATAGCCGTGTGTGTGTGAATATCGTATCATAGCCCAAAAGTGTGTTTTAGTGTTTTTTTAAACTATTAATTTATTATTTTCATTTATAATGTCAAACAACCGTAACATTCCTTGATTCCATTCCTTGGTCAATAACTTTAAAGAAATAAATAAATGAAATTTAGCAGAAAGTGTATTTTACCCGTTACATTACTCCTTTTGTAATTATTGCCTTTATCGCTGTCTGCAGCTTCCCCGAGGACTCATAGTATTTCCATGCCATTTGTCCTTAACTAAAGCGTTGTCTCCAAAGCGCTACGCGGAATTCTACTGACTTCAAACGATAAAGCTCTTAAGTCGCCTCTGCTGTAATTTATTCTCTGTAAATATTTAAATTCTACGCTCAATCCAAGCAGAGCCGAGTGCAAAACGCTTGAAATCGTAATTTAAACCGGCGTTTATTTTATATGGGGCAACTGTTTAAACTACTTTAAACCACGATAAAAGTGTAATCCTCTAGCCGTCGACCAATATATAACAGAAAAAAATAATATTTAATCCCTCATCATTTCCATTCCTCCTTCATTTCCCTGGAGCGATTGGGTCGGCTCAACTCACGATTGAACTCCTATCCCGTAGCATCGTCGAACAGGGTCAAACCTGGAATGGACTCCGTTTTCCCCTACTAGGAAAGGTAGATCCGATCCTCTGGGGAATATTCTTCGGGCGTTGCTAGCCGGATTGCACATTGTAGGTCGTCAGCCAATCGTCTCTGCGCACCCCCGAATAACCGGAGGGGTCTGGAAATGCTCTTATACGTTTCCTAAGATGCGGGAGTGTTGGTTAACCTACACTGAGAAAAATATAACGCTGTAATACACGGAAATACGCATTTTATAAATAGGATTACGTATATAACATGTACGTACGTACGTATGTATCAACATGACTTGTAACGGTGTAGTTACCGTGTCACGGGCATGGTAATTACACCGCACATTCATTACGGCGCATACTTGCTTTTATCATGACAGCTATAATGTAGCTTCAACATGATTATTGTAACTTAATATGTATGTAATAACATACTGACATGTTAAAAGCAAGATCTCGTTGTGCGCCGTAATGAGCACGGTGAAACATATAATCGAGTAATGGAGTTGCAAACAAAATGCCTTGCATTTCAACAAACTTACGATTGAAACATCATAATTCTGTATAAACTAATGTAATGTCAGCTACTCTTGAAAGGACATGTTGGCCACCCGATCCCTTGTGGTATTGACAGGCAAAGAGCGCCACGGTTCGAGATAAATTCGATTGAATTATCTCTAACATCAGGTAGATGCCGCGCAAGCGACTTCGGATCTGTAACCAGATAGGAGGTCGGACAAATCCTGCCAAATCTGGTAGTGAGGGCGTGAAGTCGACCCGCTGGGTTCACTTCACAGTGCCTCTCGCTCGCGGTAAGGCGTTGGGCTCTCACGAGCAAGTGGCGTAGTTAGACATCCCCTTCGTTTCTCTTGAGCTTTTCGACCACATTGTTACAATGTATAAAGTCAAAAGCTTTAGTGCGGTCGATGAAGTGTGCATCCTTTAGCAAGTCAGTCGTTTACATATTATAAGCATTTATTATACGACCGTCGGAATATATCTGTCAATTTGCGTTATTTGCTACGTTCAAAAGTGTGTTGTACATTTAGTGAACAATATCGCCGCCATTAGCATTGTATGCTCGAACGATATTTTACCGTGACTGTAACATACTGACGACGTGTCGTGTAATGTTGCCAGCCGTGTACGGGCAGCGACATAGGCGCGATTGGAACAACAGAATTTGTGATACTGCCAATACTATTAGTCAGCCCCGGATCTAGGAGGGGGAGGGGGGGGGGGGGGGTACCTGACCCGGGCGGCAATTAAAGGGGGCGCCAATTTAAATGTGTTTGAAAATACCTGTTGAACCTAGGGCTCGGTGTACAATCGATTGTTCGTTTGATTTTGGAACGCATCCTAAGTTGATTTTTGAACGCGTGTGCAGTGTGTGCGATGTCTCTGCCTGGGGAATTCCCATCGCGCCTAGAGAAAATCCCCCCACAGGCAAAACGGGAAGGGGCTACACGAGCGGAGCCGAATATACCCGAACGGCCGAAAGGCAAGCGACAGTATAGAATAGAATAGAATAGAATAACTTTATTGTGCTATTAAACATAATAATGAATATTACACTGGTTTTATAAAAAATACAATTTATTCACAAATGGCGGACTTAGCGCTATAGCGATATCTTACAGTCAACCATTAGCGGTATTATGTGGCTTGACAGTCGGTTCTTATGTGGCTGATTAGGTGTGCGAGTAATTTGCGTGGGTTTTCTTTGTTAACAACTCTTCTGTCAAACGTGTCGCTATAATTATTAGTTGATGAGATAATAGATTTGTGAAAGTGGTGACGCGTGTCCTGGTCGAACGTCGGGGTCAACAGGGTGAGAGTGGAAGGCGTGATTCCCGACGTGAAGGTGTAGGCGTGTTCGTATCAAACGTCGTGGGTCACCAGTGTGAGATGGTGACGCGTGTCCTTTTCAACGTCGAGGGTCAACAGTGTGAGAGTGTGACGCGTGTCCTTTTCAACGTCGAGGGTCACCAGTGTGAGAGTGGCCACCCTTCACTGGACTCCAATTGATTGTGACCGAAGGGTGGTTCTCATCAGGAAGTTTTCTCCGTTATTGAAAGTCGTGGATGTTGAAGTTGAAGTATTTATTCAGAAGGTCTCTTGTAGGTTGCCAGTTCGTAACGCCTTGGTCGGTATTTCGCCGTTGTGTAAGTAGTGTGGGCACTAGGTGAAGCCGTGGTTGTGTATCCGAAGTGTGAAGCGCCACGATAGATTCGAAGATAATAATAGTCGCGTATACTATGCGTGATTTGTTGACTCGAAGATAAAGAAGAGCGCGAGTACTTGATAATGCGCGGTTACTGCCCTCCAGGGAATTATATTGATCAATCGAAATGTACTGCGTTTTATATTGTAAGCAGTGACGCAATAGTTGTGAGTGGGGTGAGAAATGTATGTTAATTTCATATCGATCAGAAGAAATGACATTAGTCATCACCTGACTGTGCGTAAAATGCCGAATTTAGTTGGAAATTAACTGCAGCTGACTCGTGTGTATTTGAGCGAATTTGCGGTTTCGATTCTGTAGAAATTACTTTTTTGTTGTGGGTATGTTGGACTGAAGCTCCAACAGATTCTTTCGCAGCAACGAAAAGCTCGACGTGTAAAGCTGTAGAAAGAATAAATGTAAAATTTGCTTGGAACTACGGATTGAAGTTGGGTGTGTGTGTGTGTCTACATTCTGCCTTGGGCGTTGTCTACACTGGTGAAATGTATTCTATATTAATATCACACATCAGGAAAAGTTATTAGCAAATAGGTAATAAACAGTGCAAATTTATTTAAGGGTCCTTATTCTCTTAATATAGAGCTCCGGCGAGCGTATTTACTGAGATCTGGAAGTATATGCTGAAAGGCATTAAAATAGAATTTCAGCATCTCTGGTGCCCAGTCATGCAACATTATCTTCCAGTGCATTAGAGGGGAGATGCAAAAGTCCCCAACGGTTGTCCAGTCATTCTAAGATTAAAGGCCAACAGTTTGATCCATAGTTTTCCTTCTTTTTTTATTCGAATATAATACTATTATTACTACATTCATAATTATATAGTACTATTATTTTATGTTTTAAAACTACAATTAAGCATGTGGATACAGGCCTAAGAAGCATCGTTAGATGTGCATAGCGACGTTTGTTATTGGAGCTGTGTCGATCTTAAGATGTTGTTCTGCAGTGTTTAATTTATTTACTTGGGTGACATTGAAACTACATTTTTGTACGAGCATTAAATAAACAAATAGATATTTATTCTGGCATAATCTGCTCATACGAGTGACTTCTTCAGGTCTTAGGTTTACACTGACGCAACTAAATTACCAATTAAGCAACCACATCAAATGCTCCCTAATTATTCGCAGAATTAGCGTTTATGCTTGCCTTATCGACGCTCATAATAATCCTTGAAATAATACCTCCACTTGATACTTACTTCAATTTTTTATCTTCACGCCCTTTCTTAGATGTTTCAATACAGTAATAATATAATCATCAGGGTTTTTACCTCGATTTTCGTACATTTTCTACACGGCGCGGCAGCGCTAATGTAGCACGATTCGTGTATCGATTGTGTATCTAACTCCTGGTCATGTTCTTTTTCGTTCTCTCCTATTCCCATTATTTGGGGACGAGTCTCCTCACTTTTCTGCGCCAGGTCAAACGATCTTGGGTTGTCGGTTCAGACAATTGGACTTTCTTGAGGTCTCTTTCGATGTTGGACTACCATGTCAGATGTGGGCGGCCTCTTCCTTTCTTTTTCTCAGGTAGTTTCAAAGCAATTTGAACCACATGGTCGTCGGTTTGTTTTTTGACATGCCCATACCAGTGGAGGCGTTTTGAAGGCGTTTTGCAACCAATCTACGATTGGTGCAAACTTGAAGCTACCTCGATTGTGTTCATTACGGATTCTGTCCAGCCTAGTTACACCTTCCGCCCACCCGAGCATCTCAGATCGCCGGTATGTGCTTTTTGTTCATGTGTCTTCTTCATTGTCCAGCATTCGGAGCCATAAAGCGCCGGAGGAACTGCCGTTTTGTACATATATTTAATCATTCCTGCAGGTGTATTGCGGTGTCGGCAGCCAGAATGATGTAATCCACGTAAAGCATAGTCCACAGCAAAGGAGATGGTATATGCTTCGTGAGACAGTCCAGAACTAGACTAAATAATATTGGTCTGAGCACAGATCCTCGATAGGCATCTACTTTGACCTCAAATGCTTCACTAACGACTGCTAAACTTCGTCATATCAAAGTATATTTTTTTAGGCTCAGCAGGCCACACCGCCTGCGCGGTATAATATATTTTGAGGACGTTTCGGCGAGCGCTGGTTTGGCGTCATCAGCAGCGACCGGAGACGCGGAATATTTCCCGTCTCGAATGGCCCCTCCGTGCGCTTGCTCGCGTTCGTGATCATGCCATTACTGATAGATGTCTGTCGCCGGACTAAAAGAGGTCTTTAGGAATATTTTAAAGATGGAGAATAGGTCAACTTGCGAGTCATCGTGAAAAATTTTCGACGCAGAATTATTTGTCTAAATTAAAATTGGATAAACATATTCTAAATTCATAATGATAAAAAAATCGGCTGTATCCCTCCAAGATAAGTAGTCAAGGATTGATTTCATCTGAATATTTATTTCATAAATAAAATCAATGAGCGCCTTTTCTCGGCCGGCGGACGAACCTAGTTGGGTTCCGTAGCAATTGCCTTGGGCGGTGTGGTTCGTGTCTCGGCTAAGCGCCAACAGACATATTTACTCTAGAGAGTGCAATATAAAAATGTCTAGAGAGAGACTCTAGACATTTTTATATTGTTTCTCCGCTGTTCCATATCCTCCACGGAAGTCAACTCCTTATGATCTCTTTTACCAACTTTTCTCCTGGCTTACCACTACGCTCACAGATAAATCTTTTATCAGCAATACCTCGGCTTTCTTCGACCATTTTCACAATTTAATTGCAGTACAGACAGCTTGCCACTGGATTTCTCTGCCTCTTTACATACACCGATCACCTACAATCGGCATGTTTAAAAATCAAATGAATCCTATTTACCAAGTGTTCACAAATGACCTCTCTTTTGATAACTCAAATTTAAACTTTATAAATACTATTACCTAACCCCTCTCCTCTCCCACTCTCTACTTCCCTTCCATCTAATTTTATCCCTTTGTTTTGAAGCAGGTTTTTTACTATCTCATATACATATTTATAATAGTATATGTAATTATCTTCCTCCCTTCCTCCTCCTTCCTTCCCATTGCCAACCCTCTCTCTCCAACTCAATATCCACCCTACTCCCCCTCCCCCCCCCCCCCCCCCGACCACCTCCTCACCCGACAGTAATTGTGTCAAGTGATTATCATAGCAAATGTAGTATTATTACGACCAAATGATTCCATGCCAAATGTCAGCGATCGGATGAAGCGGTTGAGCGCTATCGTGAGGAATTTACACACACACACACACTCACACACAGACAGACTTCCATCTGAAAATAGTTTTAATAGTCTCAGGATGGGTCAAAATTAATATGTCCGTCTTCATCTCGACATTTTTTTAGCGCGTTCAAAACACTTTCCCTTGGGCCGGGAAAGTAATACCTGATTGCTATCTGGGGAATTTCGGAAATTAAAACCCCCGAAGGTGGAGATTTAAACGGTGATCGAAATTTCGGCACGTTGGACGCGTTTCTCCGAAACAGATCGAGTTGTAAACCTGAAAGTCGGGTGAATTAATTCTCTAGGAAAATAACGATACACGACGTATTGAATAATTTTGCAAAGTTCAATTTCTAAGGGGGGAAACCGAGGGTCA
Organism: Micropterix aruncella; assembly: GCA_944548615.1. Lineage (NCBI taxonomy): Eukaryota > Metazoa > Arthropoda > Insecta > Lepidoptera > Micropterigidae > Micropterix > Micropterix aruncella. The sequence goes on from OX155957.1 coordinate 24,288,513, forward strand.
AGTATCGCGGGAGAGGTTCGTTTGCGTAGAGTTGCTTTGTCTTCTCTGCTGAATATTTCATTTCTGACACAAAATATTCAACTTGAAATAAATGATCTGCAATGGGAATCACTATCTATTACATACATATATATCGAGAGAAAGAGATTTCACTATGTTCCCATAAAAAAATATATAATAAGATTCTTCCAAAAGATGCTGGTTGTATTTAATTTTGGATAACAATAATAATGAATAATATACATCTGTGAACTAACTATTTCTTTAATGAACCACCAGACAAACTTCTTTGTACTCCCTATTCATAAAAAGGTTGAGCATGCTTTACTCGTCGAACAATTTTTTCGGAAAGATATACAAATAGAAATAACCCGAGAAAAGTTACCGAAAACTGTGTGACCAATAAAAAAATACGTATAATTAAAACAATGAATGTCTATAGCAGACGCTGGACAGAATATGTGATTCATGAACTAATAAATAACATGTCTATCGAAATGAACAAAACATAAAATCGAAATTAAAAAATCATTTCCTATCAAAATTATAAATTTAAAAGAAATAAAACAAAATAGAAACGAAACATACGTGATTTGGTCAGCCATGATAGTATCAGGTGCGGCCGAAAGTAATTCACTGCTCAACACAGCTTAATTTAACTTTACTAAAATATTATTATCTAAATAGTTTAATGAATTTGGTGGTAATTTCATTCACTGTAAACTCGATACTTATTCTAAATGTAGAGGCTTTCTTTTATAACACAGTCAAACCGGACCTGGTTTTAGTGATATAATCTGTATTGTTTTTTTTGTATAAATAAACAAATAAATAAAAAAAATATATAGGGTAGGTTTTACAAAGTTTAAAATTGCAAAGCCCTGCAATTTTCGGTTTTTTGAAAATTTTGTTGAATTAGAAATAGATTTTATTTCAGTTTTATATTGGAGTTTTAGATTAGGATCTTACCTATAGCCCCTGAAAATATTAGGCATGTTCAATTATCACTTGCAGAGAAATCTAAAATTATATATAAAAAACAATTGCAAGGGGTTGCCCCGAAAAATGGGGCAAAGCCACGCACTTTCGCCATTTCGCACTTTCAACATGTCGTCGTCTCCAACTACGTAAGCAAATGATATCCATGAATTTGACACTCGAATGTGAAGCTAAACCAGGCAGTTCATCATCGTAAGTTCAATCGCGAAAATAGCTTAAACCGTTTTGGAAAAACTCAGCTTGGAAAGACAATAAATATTACATCAAAACACGAAAAAACAGACTTACCGCATTTTCCAGGCTCACGTGCGACCGAACTTCTCGAGGATTGGTTTGGAATTGGAAGTTTTTGAGACGGGTCAGCCACCTAGCGGCTATCTAAATAACTACCATAATTCTCTCCGAAAACCTCCGTGCGTGGATTTGCCCCGTGCGGGGCTTTACCTACCCTACCCTATGTATACATATTTTCTTAAATAGAACATTAATATATTACATTTAGTTGTTACATGCTATGAATATAAACAAAAGATTAAGCTTAGTCTAGATGGGGCCTAGTTATGATGGCTTTGTGAGTATAATAAATGTAGCTTTATAGATTTAATAAAGAAATTTAAATGAATTTGAAAAAAAAACATTCAAATATATAACAGTAACAAACGATCGAGTGAGTTTGACTTGCTTAAATTTATTGTTTGTCGCTTGAAACATTATTGCAGAACATCCCTTAATTATCATTAACTGCAATCTTGCAAATCGACCAATATAATTATGTCACAATATAATTAATCGTCAGCAATCGACAACTTCATGATCGCCTCGGGTGCTCCATCGAACTTTGTGGTTTACGCCTCCGCGCGGGGCCACACGCGGCCGCCCGAAGCCCTAAGGCTCCCCGTCCCCTCCATTTGATGAAGAATACTTCATTGGAAACGACCTACGTATATTTACCTCCGCTTCCACATATCCGTAATTTTCCCATTGCTATTTGTGTAGCATATAAAGAGAGAATGATTACATTGTAAAGCTACATTGAAAAAGTACGAGCGAAAGACTATCCTATATATATAAATAAACTGACTACGCTAAAACGAATATTCATCTATACTAATATTATAATAAAGAATTTTAACAAAAAAACCGATTCTATTTTTTTAAACAAGTGCAGCAGCCATATCATGGTGAAACTTAGAACGGGCTATCATAAATGAATGCATATACAAAACTTCGTGTCTGTGCTGTTGGCCATTGAGGAGTTTCCTCGTTGAAAGCCAACCCGGGTGCCGCATTCCTGTCTTGGTAAAACTTGAAACGGGCTGTCGTAATTAAATTCATAAACAAAACTTCGTATTTGTGTTGTTGACCGTTGAGGAGTCTCCTCGTCGAGAGCCAACCCTGGGTGCAGAAGCCATGTCATGGTGAAACTTAGAACGGGCTATCATAACTGAATGCGTATACAAAATTTCGTGTCTGTGCTGTTGACCGCTGGGTGTGGAATCAGGTCGTGCTTACCATAAAAAATGCATTGTCATCGGAACTGAACTAACATGTACATTTTCATCCATATTTGCGAAGAGCTTCCTTAATTCGTCATGGATCCCATCAGAAGAGGATTTTGGAACAGGACCAATCTGTAAGTATATCCTTTCAAACACATTTTTTTCCCAAATCGGTTCATAAATGACGGAGTTCTGAGGTAACGAACATTAAAAAAAAAGATACAGCCAAATTAATAACCTCCTCCTTTTATTAAAGTCGGTTAATAAAAAAGTAGGGTTTGCGAGTTTGTAAGTTTGTATGTAGCAGGTAATCTTGAAAACTACTCATCCGGTTTCAAAAATTCTTTCACTAATGAAAAGATCCATTATCAACAATTTATATAGGCTATATTTTATTATGTTAGATATTGGTTTTCAATAAGAACTTACGATATTCGTAAATCAAGTCGGAGAAAAATGAGCTAGTGAGTTGTTTATCGGTGTGCGCTGACGAAACGGCTTGATATACATATGTGAAAACAATATATTATTATGACAAAAATATCGGGCCTCAAAGACATCTATAAAAGAGTCGAAAACAGCATATATCCAACTTTTATATTTAACCCTTGACTACACTCGCGGGGTACAAACGTACCCCACGAGATCTATTTCACACTCTAATTCTGTAGTCGCGCGGTTGTCGGTGTTGCGCGTCCATGTAATCTCAGTGTCGCCAGAGAGCGTGTTTCTAAAATTAGGCTTAATTTTATCATTTATTTTATGAAACGACTATTATTTCTAGTGGAAAAACATTTAAACATGATTAAAGGTTGTGTGAAAGTACATAATTTCTTAGCTTAACTTACTTTATTTGAAAAAGGTAGTATTTCCGGTTGTCTTTGTTAAAATTTTATATAAGTTTTGTTATGTTTTACCAATTGGAATAATATTAAAGACATTCGATTCTCAAATGGCGTTTTATTCCTATGCTAAAATAAATATATATTATTTCTCATTTATATTAAAGTTTTCCTAAAAAAGAAAACGGGTACAAAACAACCCCACTAGTGGACATACGTGTGTAAAACCGCGAGTGTAGTCAAGGGTTAAGCTACAATAACTTCTTTTGTGTCTCAAAAAAATATGAAAAATAAGTAGGCAGGGTTTGTTGAAAACATTAGCAATAAAATCAGATTCCTTAGCAAAATAAATTAATCCATTATCACGGTTGTTAAAATGAGTTAAAATTACCCATTAACTGTAAGCTTTTAGATAGTGAAGTTATAGAGATATCATGAAATTAGTAACGCGTGGCTAGGAACAAGACGTGTACGTCTACGAGATAGGTAGCGTGTATCTGAGGAGCGACGTCTTGCACTATATATTATATCTAAAGGTAGCGTCCTAAAAGGTAAATAAACACCACTCTACTCGATACGCGCAAACTTTACGCGAAGCGAAGCCGCGGGCAACAGCTAGTACAGAATAAAGTACAATACCATTGAATAGAATGACTGTATTGTACTAAAAATAACATTACCTAATTAATATTACACTGGTTTAAAATAAATATTTACGCACAAGCTGTGGACTTATCACTACAGCGATGTCTTACAGTAAACCATTTGATAAACTAATTATTAATTGTCATCGTGCAGTACACATAGGAGTAATAATGGTATATTTAAAATAACGTAATACAAATATATGTGAAAAAGTTATGCTAGGGTTACAGTATACCATTTTTTAATATTATTGCCCAGGGAACATAAAGGAGAGGATGAGATGGGGGAATTTTCTTAGTGGCTGTGTGAAACCAAGACTTTCTTCACCTTTCAGGCCTCGGCCCCTCAGCCGATTGACAAGTTGATGTCCCAAAAAATTTTAGTAAAAATTAGTAAAAAAAATGAATTATGACACTGTCTCCCCAAAACATTAATTACTGCCAAACCACTGTACCTTGAATTAAAATAAAACATATTAACATCATAAAACATAATAAAATAAAACAAATTAATTAAATTTTGGATAATTTTATAAAATAAAATAAAATTAAATTAAATTAAAATGGGGCTGTCACGCTGAATCGTGTTTTGGCCGATATGGGCCAATTGGGGCTCTAGGGGTTCAAGTACTTTTTGAAAGTGATCAACGAAGGTGCATGTCGGACAGCTGATTGCATAAACGAGCAGAATGGACCGTAAAAGATTTCTTGTAAACAGAACAGTGGTGTGACTAAATGGTCAGTGTGTTATTCCAGGTTGATCGAAGTGTAAGGGGCTCTCTAGAGGATCAAGCATGCTTGTCAAGCATCGCGTCGCGAGCTGGGAGGGGATTGTGAATCGCAGGAATAATGCAAATATTTTTTCAAATGTTTACCAAAAATGACTAATTTTGTAGTTTATACCAGAGAGTCACGTTAATTAGATGTAATTGATTGATGAATGACGTGACTCCCTGCCCGTGACGCAATGCTTGACAAGCATGCTTGATCGTCTATAGAGCCCCTAAGACCGTGGCCTCCCAAAGGGTGGAATTTCTCCTTAAGATAGGATGGGGAAAGGGGGTTATTGAGTACATGTCGTATCTGTGACGTACTCACACTACGCTGGTTAACATCTTTCTGGGTCATACCTGGCTTTACTTTTCCCTATCAAACGTATATCCTAAACGTGGATTTCCAGATCCAATATATTGAACAACTATAATTGGCCTTATCATCTATTACTTTTCCGGCAAGGGGAAAGTATTGTGAATGCGCTTCATCCGATTGAGCTGAAATTCGGCATGTAAGCATCATTCGGTCATATTCGGGAGTTGAAAAGATTGTAGTTGAAATCGGTCCCCCAGAGGGCGCGCTAGTCATACTTCAATCTCGAAATATCGCAGTTAGAGATTTTGAATTCGGCACGCAGATGCCTTGTTGGACCGAAATCACGTTGTGAAATTTTGGTTGGAATATCTCGTATACAAGCGACGATTTTTTTTAAAACCGCGGTATTTAAGAAAATACTGTAATTTTTTAATACTAATATATATTTTTTAATACCATTTTAATACCACGGAAACACTACAAACTAGGGGATAGTCCCCTAACGCCGGCCGGCACCTAGCATCGGACACTAATAGTATCTCGACAAGTCGCGGCGCGAGCGATACAAAGCCGTAGGAAAAAGAAAAGCGTATGCTTCCCTGCACCCTTTTCACCCGTATTTGTATTGATCGCGCCGCGACTTATTTATTTTATTTATTTATTTTAGGTCACTAACAAATGCTATTGTCATTGCTACATTATACAGATGGTAACCAATGGCGAAACATTAACTATCGTATAAAAGAAATCTAAAAACAAAAACGTGTCGATATACTATGTATTAGTGTCCGACGCTAGGTACAGTCCGGTGTTAGGGGACTACTCCCTACTCTAAAATATAATGCTTTTGCTATTATGGTCACTTGACACCACCTTTGGTGGGGGGGGGGTGGAGGAGTGGAGTTGGTGGGGTTGGTGGAGGGAGGGTGGTTGGGAAGGGGAGGATTTACCGCGCGGGGGAAGGGGGTGTTGTCTGCTTGCCGGGAAAGTCTTTGGGTGACCCAAGCGATGTTTTTTAACGTTTACATGAATAAATAAATACAAAGAATAATAAAATATCTACTAGAAATATTGAATAGACCATATGAGTAGACAACAAGGCAAAGGCGCCTTGTTTAAAAGCGATCGACGCGAGCGAAATAGTAAATTTGTATTCCACCCCGTCGATGCGGGCGTAATTAGAGGGCGATGCGCGGAGTTGGGCGTCCAAATAAGCGGGACCGAACGCAGCGCCCCCCGGGGCATGGAAGCGACGGCGGAACGTGTGAAACGAACGGGTCAATCCGCGGGGCGGTCACGACAGGGCGGGCGAAGCGGATCTCTGTCTATCGATCCGGATCTACACGTCACGGTCCGGTAACGATCTACGCAGGGCGAGCGGTTGGAGACGATCTTCACCGGTTGTCATTGGAAATATGCTGCTAAAGATGTACGTGAGGACGAAGCGCACGTCAGCGCTTCATCGCCACAGAATATGTCATGTACGCCTGTTTACACAGTCTACACTCGCAATATACCTCCCGCAGGGCGCGCAGTCCTACGCCGCCACACTTAGAAAGCCGGGTCAATGGACCCGGCCACACGAGCCCCTTCAAAGGGCAATTGCCCGGCGGAAAAGTCACGAGCCTTTAAAAGGCTCTTTGACCGAATCATGGGGAGTTATTTGAAATAGGATATGAGTTATTGGAAACATGATATGAGTCATAGGAAATAGGTTTGGGCGGATGGGCTATCTATCGATCCGGATCTATACGTCACGTTTGGGTGATGATCTACGGAGGGCGAGCGGCTGGAGACGATCTTCAACAGTTGTCATTGGAAATATGATGCTGAATATTTACGTGAGGACAAAGCGCACGTACTTGGCACCGGCCTGGAACCATCTCATGTCTGCATTGCAGCAAACGAATATCCAGCGGGTGTTGAACGTCGGGCTGAGGAAAGTGTCGTGAGCCAAATGGTCTGAGGAGAGTCCCTGAAGGAATACGTGAAGATCCTCACGCGCGCCATGTGCCAAAGGGCCGACACTTCGCCGCACGAGCACATCCGTGAGCTCGCTCCGCTGCACACCAAAACGCCAGAAGTCTACTAGATTAGCAGAGGCGCCAGCGCTGGTATCACAGCACAGAAGTCATCGTCGGCGAAGCCAATCGGTTGTGCATTCTGACTAATTGCTGAAGGGGTCTGGAGACTATGGAAATACACTGTTTCCTAAGCAGCGGGGGTGGATGTTTCACCTGATATCATGCCACTCTTGAAATGACCTTGGGCCACTCGATCCTGTGTAGCACTACGGGCAAAAACGCCCAGGTCCGCGATAAATTCAAACTGAATAACCGCTGTAATACAACAGGTAGAGGTTGCGTAAGCGACCTCGGACCCGTAACCAGTCGGGAGGACGGAAGTATCCTAAAGGTTAATTTCAGATGGAGATATCCTGCCAAAACTGGTAGTTAGGGGGTGAGGCTGCCCGCTATAAACACAATAATAGAATATATTATAAAATACTAACTTATTACCGTTTCTGTCGAGCGTGTGGCATCATGACAAAAAAAACGGCGTAACACCCCATTCCCCAAAAAGTACTGGATTAAAAAGTTGCTGCTCCCATCAACTACCAATATTTAATTATCGAATTGCCACTTTTCACGCCTTGATCACGCGTGGAGACGATTACCGGCGGTTAACGGTTACACGCGCATCAAGCTACCGATGTTTATTGACGGTAATGACAGAGCGGAGGTCCGGAAAAGGAGCACGGATTAGGAAGGTGGAGCAGCGGTGGTGAAAAATAGCCCGCGGATCAAACAATTTGGTCTTTATGAAGCAGTCAATTAAGCAGGGGTGTCAAACCATAAACACAGAGTAAATTTTACTACAAGGCAATCCGAAATTTTCAACGAGTGTAGAAATACAGATAATAATTATTTTTAAATGCTTTTTTGAACTAATTCTTTTGTTTTATTTTATTTTATTTTCTTAAGGATAACTTACAGCCAATAATTTTGTAGTGAACAAAAATAGGAAGCTTAGAGCCATTTACAAGTTACCACTGATAATGACAATAATAATAACGTGAATTTAGAACTGATATTAAGCATAAAGAAGATATTAAACAAGAAGATACTAAATTGTACAGTAGAAAACATGTTGACATAAACAAGACTGTAATAAAAGGAGAAAATGCTAAGCCTGGTCATCACAAAATCGCCCTACAACCTGCTTCCTTATAGTATCTATATTCGTGAAAAAGGGGTCAATATCAATGTCAGCATTCAGGGTGTTGAAAGTTTCGCATACCCTTATAAAATAAGAATTACGCCTATATTTGGTTTTAAAGCCAGGTACAAGGAGGAGTGCCCTATTTCTAAGTGCCCGGCTAGGAGTGCGGAGAGATATTTTAGATAGTAGTTCACTTAGTTTCACGTAGTAGTTTAATTCCATCATTAATGTATTTTTCTAATGATTTAATGATTTAATAAGGTGACATGGTACCTGGGAATGACCATTTCTGAAGAACTTTCGTTTCTTGATTTTTTTGAAAAATATAAGCACTAATATAAAAAACAATAAGCGAATCCCTCTATAAGGAACGAATTTATAATTTAGACTCATAAAAGTTGCTCATTGCCTTGCACATTCAGGCTGTAAACTGATTTCAAAAACTTTCAGGCGTGATTACTCCTACAATGTAAGCGGTGAGTGTATTTTATTTTAATTTAATTATATTGACTGGTTAATTCTCTAGCGTCGTGCTTAGACACATTTTTTATTTAGGCCCTTAATTATAGACTATTTAAAACGTGAGAGAGCCCTAAGAGTTACGCTAAATATGATTTACTATTAACACCCTTATACTACAACTGCGCAAAGACAGTTTTACTGTGTGAGCGCTGCGATCGAACGTTCAATTTCCGACAGTTCGCCGGCGCTTAAGCACGTGTAATCGTGCCTGACGCTTCATCAACGCTGAATTTTTATTGCGGGCTCACCTATTTGAGATATTTTTCTCAGGTCGTCGCCTTAAATACTTTAAACCTAGTTTGATTTCTTCCAAACGTCTCCCAGGTGATATATTTTATTGGTACGCCTGTCTTAGTATGAGCCTAGGCCTAGTTATACGTTGTGATTAAGACGCCGGAGTCTGATTTCTTTTTTGCTACTGGTCCTAACATGAATATTTTGTAATACTTCAGGAATGTATATCTCGTGCTTTACTTTAAATAAATAAATAAATAATTAAATAGATATTTTTATCTAAAAAATACTAACACTCATTAATGTAAGTATTGTGACGTTTATATCGATACGGTAAGTATTTCCGAGAAATTTCATGAATTATTACCACATTGGCAACACATTTCCCTCCAGAATCACTTTTTCATAACTTTTTGAATAGCCCTTCTACATAGGAAACTACGAAATGCAAAATTATAAAATATGTAGAATTGATTTGTCGTTATCAATCTGCAGTTTACAGAAATTGAGAAAATACAGTAGACTGATACAACTCTGAAATCGTAGGGGAATCGAATTAATGTAAGGTTATTGGCGGCTACACCTAAATCCATTGAATATCGCATTTTCGCATCAGGTATTTAATCCCTCGCTACAATAGCCACGTTGCCGACTACGTAAACTAGCAGTATAATTAGATAAAACTGTAATATACTAATGCTAACCTTTTGGAGCCATCGATATATGATCCCCTAGATGGGCCTTTCGCTCTCGAAAATGACCACTTCAAAACCACTACTGAAAGCCGGCCAGTAGTAGTTTGGCCGGCTGGCAAACAGCTGACGGTTTCCGGTGTGAGAGCTGCCGCGAAGAATATTGACGCGCTATTCTCTCGCATACTGTTCGATTCATTGCTCTCTCTCTCTCTCTCTCTCTCTGTGTCGCATGATTTACGAGAAAAGGGTATGTGGAGCCAAATTATTTGTATCTGAGGGCATATCCAGGTAATATATCGATGACTGGGGCATCTAATCGGGCACCGCCTCACCCGGTTTTTGTTAGTGATCCTTGGCCCTTGATCTTTTGTCTAGCGGCCCACGCTCACCTAATCAATTTGTTGTTTTCCTAATTTGGTGAATTACTCATCTTACGTCGACGACTAAGCTATTTAAGCAATCAATCTACTCAACTAATTCAATCAACTGATATACGATATTCAACGAGTTTTTAACCGAAAGTCTAAAAATTGATATTTCTGTGATGAAATGATGCCTGCATGCCAAATTTCAGTTCCTTGGGATAAGTTCCACACATGCGTTTGGGCGCTATCGTGTATTCACACAGATGTATACACACACAAAAACACACACAAACACACACACATAGAGACAGTCTTCAGTCTGGAAATGGTCCTAATCGTCTTGGGACGGGGTTTGGGGAGGGGGGGTTCAAAATTGATACTTCCGTCTTCATCTTAAAAAAATGGGCGGTCATAATACTTAACCTTACCTTTGGTTGGCCGGGAAAGTAAAATATGAAACCGCTCACATAACAAAACATTATAATTGGGTCTATAATGGTAGAATATACCGTTGTTTGGTATAATCATGGCTTGAATGACATAGGTGAGTCCTACTTAAATTTTGGAAATATAAATCAGTGCTGGCGATGAATAATAGTTTCGCAAAAAATGTTGTCAAACTCTGGACCAGCGCAACCGCAATCGATCGGAAACGGGCATTCGCTCACGATCTATCCAACACCTTACGCTGGTGCGCGCCTAAGGCAAATAATCCGCGCCCGCGATGATCTACCTCTCCCTAGAGCAATGATCGATGATCGATAGGGCGCGCAATTCGCATGTGAGCTCATGCCACTAATGCGCACGAGATCGATGAATCATTTACAATGCAGCGCCAGCAATATCTCACCGTATTTGACGAGTAGTTAAGTGAAATTTAGACCGTTTACTTTTTCCTCAATTTACTTCGGAAATAGTTTCGCAGAGGTATATTAGGTCTTTTAAGCTTTTATAGACAGGCCAGTGAGGAGGGTTATAGCTAGCTTTGATTCCTTACCCACTGATATATACATTTATTGTATATCCCTTTGGCAGCTAGAAAGGCAACTCGCTGCTATGTCATTTTTATCATATTTTTTGTTTTACTTGTTTTTTAAGTGTATTACATTTTTAAAATTACTAGCATTAGTTTACTTATGTAAGTTAGTTATTGTAGACTTGTACACTCTAGATTTCAAATTTCAAATTATTTATTGAGTTAAAATTATGGGTACATTCAATATACAAAAGTCTTAACCTAACTAGGCTGCCGCCTGTTCCAAGGTAGACAATTTATTTTAGTTATCCTAAGAAATCTATAATATTATATTTATATAAATAATCAAAATCATACTTAATGTAACAGAAATATCTTAATTACCTAATAAAAATTCGTAAGAAAATGTCATGAAAATTGTCAATATTATTTTATTTTAAAACATGATAAAAATTAATATATATTTATATATGTATTAAATAATATGTATTAATAATATACAAAATAAATTCACAAAAATTAAAATAAAATTACGTTTAGAAATCATCAATTTATATTACTACATATACTATTATGTTTTTATTATAAAAATTTTAGAGATTCAATTATTTAATAAAGTTTTCAATATCTGCATATGTACAATTTAAGAGGTAGGCACTCAAACTATATTTAAATTTATATGATATTTTAATGCCTTTAATGTTAGGTGGTAGGCAATTATAAAAGATTTATGATGCAAGGGCGAATTGGATTCGTCTGTAATGCTCCTGAATAATATAGGGTATTTTTTCACACTGACTTAATTGGATATTATTTTTATTTTTTTATTTTATTGTGTGCGGCTTTTCGAAGGTTTTTATGAGCCTTGTAACACTGCGACCATTGCTGATCTATTGTGTTCGCCACCTACTATAGTTCTGCGCTAAGCCTCGTGTCATTTAAGAACCGCAACAGACTTTTGACGCCAGATTGTTTTACCTCCTCAGGTTGGAGGTAATGAGCACCCAAGTGGATGTATCTTTTTGGCATCAGCGGGCCACACTCGCGCATGAGGTGCAGGGGAATTTCCTCTGCCTTTTAGCAGAACCTGTACATTTTTGTGTCTCGGAGCTCGAGGTTGTACATGTGTTTGTTGAGGCCACAATGCCACGTGAGCGCCCTCACCAGTATGCGTAGATTGTTCCTATTTAGCGATAAGGCCTCACGGGCCGTCTTAGGGTCGTAAGCCTTAATTAGCGCTTTGGATTGATTCAATCCTGGCGTGTTGTTCCAGTGGTTGACGGATTGTTTTAAACATATTTGTTTGAGCATTAGGTTTGCAAGGCTTTTTGGTACGCCACAGCATTACTTAGATAAGTTGAATGTAAGATGGAATTTCAATTTCAAATAAATTTTAATTCCAGGCCATTTTATTATTTTTTAAGAATCAGCTTATTTATTTGCCTTTCCGTCTTTTGCTTTTGCTCAGATATTTTCGTTTGTGCAACCATGGTAAAGTTGAATATTTGCATTATTTTCAAATATGAAATCCTGTGCCGGTGTTTTATATTACAGCTTCTTGGTCTAGCTATACAGTTAACGTGAATTTTTAATGTTAAGAACTGCAATCAATGATGGAGAAGGTCGTGATTAAATAACCAAGCCTGGTCAATCGCACATCGCCACTGCTTCTGCATGACAAAGTATAACCACAGATTTCACTGCAAACAGTCGCAAAGTTGCAGGAGTTGCAATTTCGGTGATCTGACTGGAACCAGTGTTTCAATGTGGCTACGGCTGAAATAGACAAATGCACTACTTATTTTCTTGATTATTGACTATTTTCATACTGTTTTTATTTTTAATTAATTTCTTTTAATAATTATATTCTAGATTAATATCAACTAATTTTATTTTCTCTTTATATTTTTAATTGTATTAGTGAGATAATTTGAAATATTTATCTAATTTCACTTTATGTGATTTTTAAATAATAGATAAGTAATAATTACGTAACTAAGTATTTTGATTTTGTGGTTTTATTATATTTTCTATTTTTTTAGATTGTTTGAATGAAATATTTTTTAATGATTGCCTTCTCGATTACCTAATCTGTGAGCATTCGTGTTTTTTTAAACGGACTTCTAAAAAGCAGGTTGTGCAGTACTTCTGCACAACCTGGCAAAACTTCTGTTTACTGCACCACAATCACAATAAAATAGAATTCGTTTGAAAAATATTGAATTGAATGGGATGCCATAACGGAGGTGCGATTCAAAATGAGCGAAGTATATGATGCGGGAGTCAGTTTTATTGGGAATTTTATGGATTTGACGCAGTAAAAAGCATTTCGCTCGCTCTTTTGGAATGAAATATTTTATTATTTAGTTATTTTACCCTCTGTGTCACATTTAAGGACCATTGTGTCTGGAAAAAAAACGGAAAACGGAGAACTCAATACGCTCGCAAAATAACTATATAGTCATCGCGAAAATTAAATTAATTCAAATTTTCCTATGAAGTAGAGAAGGATGGCTCTCTGCTTTTTAACACGCTTTTATTAGGTCGACCTGTATGTAACTGTGTAATGGAATCTAAGGTAACTAATTTAACCATCTTTCAAGGATCGTATCGTCATGAAAATTGGCAGCTGTACAATACAATAATATGGTACTGTCGAACTGATCTGATGATGGAGTCGGAAGATATGAACTGGAACTTCTAATGGAACATCATATCATAGCTGTGTTTGGACTTGTTAGAAAAGTTTTGGAATGAACTTTGACCACGATTAGGTTTCAAGGTCTGATGATGTGGTTTTTACGTGCATTTATAAAAGCGTGTTTTCTTTGTGTTTTTTTAAAAAACTATTAATTTATTTTGTATGTCAAAGTGACGAGGAGAAGTGACAATACTCTCGGATATACAGTACTCGTATATCGGCAGCCCACACATACGGAAAGATATTTGCAGGCTACCTCACACCATCATCTGCCTGAGCTACCAAGTCGAGACACCAGATTAGACACCAGATAGACACCAGAATCGCCACACCGCGGCCACAGTATCAAAATGGATGTCGAAGAGTTAGCACTCCCTCCAAATAAATCTACATCTTCTTCCCAACATTTCTTTTTCAAATCTCTATTAGGATAATCCGGCGAGGAACAATCTCACATAGGTGGTGTGTTCTAAATTTACTATAATAAACTTTTCTGTGTCGGAATTATCGATCGTAGCTTACGCTGCAACTAAACAGGAAAGAGGTGCGAAAGAGGAGCGCGCGAGGAAAGGGTTGGTCACTCGCAGCGCGACTGGCGGCCGAGTGAGTGACATGCCATATAGCGATATACTAATTAATGGTGGCGCGACTAACGTAGTGGCACTGCCAGTAATAATCTGTATACGCATCCGTGCTGGTCGCGCCGCCAAAACCTTTGCGCAACCAAGCGGACACCAGGTGAGATACTCTCCATAGAGCTGTATACATTTTGTTGGTGGCGGCGACTGGTTGCGCCACCGTGGTGTCCCGGTGCAATAGGGCCCTTATAGTAATGGTTACGAAACATATCACAAGACACGCACATGATTCAATACAGATGAAACTGGGAAACCGAGCAAATCACGAGTATTCATACCATACGTCAAGGGCATGACAGATCGAATTAAATAAGTAATATGCTAAAAAAATCTATATAAACATGATGCCGTCCAAAAATATAGCTCGATCTTTGAGGCCTGTAAACGATGTAATACAACTGCGGACCCCGGATGTGTATAAAATCAGATGCAGCTGTGGTTTAGCCTACGTTGGACAAACGAAACGGCCCATAGCCACTCAACTGATAGAACACATCAAAGATTTTAAAACGTCTTATAAAATAAAATTCTAGCCGTTAGTTGTTTGAAGTTGTCTCTCTTTTCTTTTTTTTACTGTGTTGGCGGTTTTAGTCTCTCAAATAATATTTATATTAATAAATAATATTTAAATTCATAAATACTATTTATATGAATAAATATTGTTGATATTATTAAATAGTATTTATATATGTACTATTTAATATATAAATTAATAAATAATAATTAACCGATATATGATTTAAATTTTTTTTAATAGGCCACTTTTTTTTAAACAACATGGCGGATATCTTACATCAGATTTTCAAATCTCGGCATTAGGATGAACATTTTTGTACGTAACTTTGTCGCAATTGGATATATAGTTTCTGAGATACAGTGACTATAGATACACACACAGACACATACATACAGCCAGACATTTCCCAGGAATCACTTTTTAGATTCACAATATCTCAGAAGGTGGAGATCTGACGCAAACTCAAATTCATTTTTTTTCTCAATATCAGGACTTACCTTATTTACATACTTCGTGTAAAACGATGTATTTTTACACGACTGCCAGACAAGAAAGGAGTGTAATGCATTTAGGGTTCATACATGTATGTTTTCAGTTTCTTTATTCCACCATAACTTCTAAACGCTTAAGCCGATTTAAAAGCGTGTAGTGTTTATTGCTTGAATCGTTGTCATCCCGAGTATCATGGGTCATCCTAACTGTCCTAATATTAAGCAAGTAGTTGGATAAATGTCCAAATGTCCAAATGTCAATAAATTAACATAAATATATCGATTTAAGTGTCAAAAGATAGGTCTGATTGGGTACATTCCGGAAATATACATGTCTTTATAAGAATAAATACATAAACAAAAAATATTTCATAAAAGAACCGTAATAAAAATAATTATAAATACAATAGTTCACTTTCTGTAACGGCAGTCGTGTTTTTTATTATTTTAAATATATTCGCTTGTTGATAAAGTAAAAATACTTTGAAATTTATTTCTATAGAGTTTTAACGAATTCAATATTCAGTCTTTATACAATAAGTATAGGCAGCACGGCGTGACAGAAAACATTTAGGCCGGGCGGTCGCTCGCCATAAAGGTGGCTTTATTTCCCGTCGATTTCAATCGATCAAAACACAAAGGAAAATGGGTCGCTTGAGCGTATAAATTTCACTTTTCAACGATAAATAAAACATATTTGACGGTCGTTTAAGATAAACTTTTCCACAAAGCGCGCTCTGCCTTATTCAATCTGTTTAGTAGAAGTTACTGCGCCTTTGGTCATTTTACAGGTGATTTTTTTGAGAAGATAAAATTATGAATGAATAAATAGGGAAAAAGGTTGTAAATTCCGTTTATAAAACTTAGGAATTTTAACAATCACATGGGCATATATTTTAGAAATTATGACTGTCATTTTCTCGGCCAAACAACGGTAGGGAAAGTATTGAGAACGCGCAAATTTTTTTTTTTGAGATGATGGAAATATCCATTTTGATACACCCCGAGACGAATAAGACTACTTCCAGGATAACTATCTACATATAAGAATAACTGAATAATATATCTTATCTAATCTATGAATGCCTAAGCGACCTCGAACTCGTAACCAATCGAGAGACCGGAGAAATCTGGTCACAATTGGAAGTTAGGGCGCGAGTGTCGGGCCCGCCAGGTAACATAACTGGCTATCTCGCGGTAAGGCGTGATATCCCGAAGCCTCATGCTTTCCCAAGAAGCCACCCAGTGCTCCACAAACTCGCCAAACGCCTGGAAGCAGCTCCTACAAATGACCAAATCCGGGTACCAAATCGGAGAACGCCCAACGCACGCGCCCACTGCATCCATCAATTTCTCCCGTACAGCCGCTAGAATTGGGCAAGACCAAATTACGTGTTCCGCAGTTTGGCAACCATACCCACAGGCGCACCGGGGGTCATCGGCAAGTCCAAAGTCAAATAGTTTGGCTCTGAACTCTCAGTGGCCCCCAACCAGCTGCGTGGTATGGTGGTCGAACCGCAGAAACGAATTTGCCATCCGCACTGCGACGGACGGGAAAAAGCAATGGGTGAGGCGGCCCGTACCCCCGGCGTCCCATCTCGGCGACTCTGACTAACAGTCGGGGGAGTCTGGAAGCAGTACTGTTTCCTATAGAGCGGGGGTGGTTGCGGATCTTACGACGACTGCTCTTGAAACGACCATCGCCTATCCGATCCTGGGTGAACAGCCGGGCAAAGGACGCTGTGGTCCGCGATAGATTCGGTAAACACCGTCTCACCGCTTCGTAAGGGAGAGGACCGCGCAAGCGACTCGTAACCAATCGAGAGACTGGAGTAATCTGGTCACAATTGGAAGTAAGGGCGTGAGTGTAGGCCCGCCGGGTAACACTCCTGGCTATCTCACGGTTAAGGCGTTGGCCTCTTACGGGTTTGTGGCGGAGCTAGACGGTGGACTGTTTTGTTCAAGTCTACTGCACTCACTTCAGGGAAATAGAACGAATAATCGTTAAAACTTCCTGAGGTGACGGGATCGCCCGCTGTAGTCGACAACCCTAGTTGCTGACCGTATAGGAGTAGCCTCATTGGGAACCAATCCTGGATGTAGAATCA
Organism: Micropterix aruncella; assembly: GCA_944548615.1. Lineage (NCBI taxonomy): Eukaryota > Metazoa > Arthropoda > Insecta > Lepidoptera > Micropterigidae > Micropterix > Micropterix aruncella. The sequence continues at coordinate 24,306,055 of OX155957.1, forward strand.
GGTCATGCTTACAATAAAAATGCATTGTAATCGGAACTGAACCAACATGTAAAGAAAGTGGTTCAAATTCAGCTTGCAAGATTTGACATAAAAAAAACAAATATTGCAGGTTAAATAAAATCTTGAAAAAATATCATTTTTTTAATTTTTCAATGATTGCACGCATGTAGACGTATTTAATAAAATTATTAAACTCTTAAAACACTAAACATATTAAGAAATGGCTTAAAACAAGGCAGTTAGAGGCATTATCGTCACGATTTAGGACACTTTGCAACCTAATACTACTGCACAGTTTGAGAAACACTGTCGCCATTACGCGGCAAAGGCGACCGCGCGTGTTCAGCGGCATTGTTACATTGAAATATTGTAATAACATTCAATTATCCGAAAAACGTTTCATATATTTCATGCCGGCGGTACGGCGATTCTGTGGCGACTACGAATTTCAAATTTCACCTTCGATCCAGTCCATCTCTGTCACGGAACGCCAGGCGACACATCCATCCAGAGTCGGTGAGCAACCATCTCGGAAGAATCTATAGCCCCTAAGATGTGAGTACATCGCAACTCAAATAGGTTATATTCCTTAGTTATTGTAAACGGGGCCTCATTGTTCTGGAAAGTTTCTGGAACTGTATGTATTAATAATATTTAAAAAGTTTGTTTGTTTGTTTCTACTTTTTATTGTGAAATTTCACAATGGGCTGATTTAACATCATACGATAATTTATTACAACCAATCCTACTATGAAGTGTTTATATGTATATGCCCAAACTGCGCGATACCATTCGCCACCCAGTGCTTACAACTAAGCAACTAGAGTTGTTGTCTCCCGTGAGGTGAGCGCAGAAGTCTTAGGACAAAACAGTCCTCCGTGAAGCTCCGCCAGCTGCCCGTCAGAGGCCAACGCCTTACGCCGAGGCACCGGGAAAGGTATCCAGCGGGCAGCCTCGCCCCCTGACTACCAGTTTGAAAGGATATCTCCATCTGGAATTAACCTTCAGGATGCCTCCTACCTCCTGACTGGTTACAGGATCGAGGTCGCTTGCGTGTTCCTCTCCCCTATGAATCGGTGATTCAGTGTCAACCAAATCTATCGCGGACCACGACATCCTTTGCTCGGCTTATTCACCCGGGATCGGGTGGCTAAATGGTCGTTTCAAGAGCAGTTGCCGTAAGTTTAACAACTACCCCCGCTTCATAAAAAACAATACTGTTTTCAGACTCCCCCGGCTGTCAGTCGGAATGCACAATCAATTGGCTGACGCCGCACGGTGCGCAAACCGTCTAGGAACACCTGATGGTTGACTCCTAAGGAAAACTGGCCAACAGGCAAGTCCTACCGGGCCCGCTCTTCTGCGTGGAGGCCGCCGAATGGGTGTCTTAGTGACACCCATTCGCCTTTCTTTACATTAAAATAGTAAAATAAGGGAAGCAAAAAAAGTGAAGAAAAAATCTCGAAAGGGAAGCATAAAAATTGCCGGGCCATTGTAAAAATAGTTTGGGAAACGCTGGCCTAGTAAATGCAAAAAAAAAACTCAAGATTACACTATTAATGGATTCGATATTTTTTTCAGAATCATATAACGCAAATTTTTCGTGCAAAGTTTCTGTAAAAATCGCAAAAATTGGGTCACAGGAATCGCCTCTTTAACAGGAGCCTTAGGTTTATTTTTTTTAATTTTCACAAATTCAATTACACTGGACAGTTCAATCAACGCCGCCACGCCCGCTTCCGCTCGTAGCGGCCATATAAATAAAATATTACATTCCGTTTTCCGGTCTGGAGTTCCGGGTTTGATTCCTTGCGGGGCCGTTTCGTTTAACTAACGATACGTTTGTTTGTTACAATTCGTAATCGTAACGGTCCTGTCTTGATGCCGAGGGATTGAAAACTTCCGGGAATATCCGCTGGGCATTACCCTTTTAACGTTCATCTCTTAAATGTAGTGAGAACGGTGAAATCTAAAGGAAGAGAATGAGGGGGGGGGGGGGAATATAGCTGCAAAGTAAGTTTTACATTATATAATACAAAGTTTGATCATATACTAACCTTTCCTTTTTAAAACATTATTTTATGTTAGGAAAAAATGAGACTCTAATAAATATTTGAATAATCAGAAAATTAAATTGACCCTTCGAGTAGCGGCATAATTTCATGGCAGACCGCGGCAATTTATTGGAATTTCTTGCAATATCGCCGCGCTCGACAAAAAGTACTATAACTATGGAAGTACTATAGCAATCATAAAAAGAATAACTGTGCAATGATCGCATTGAAATGTCCTATATAGAATATTGAAATCTCATTTTGTAAAAGAAACATCTGGTCTCGTGGATGCTTGGGCCAGGAAGGTCCCGAATACATCAAGAACTCTTAACTATCTAGCTTTGTTTGGCTGCACTTTGTGACTATTACTAATATTTTAATTTTTCTTTGTGACTATTTTATTTTTTTAGAAACTTTACTATTACTAGTATTGTAATTTTATTTTGACTTTTTATATTTCTTACAAATATTACAAATTTTATTTATAATTTAAGTTATGACTATATAGTTTATTATTAACCGAAGGATAAGTGTATTTAATTATCTATTTACTTCAATGTTTTATTTTATTATAATTATTATATATTTTTTTTATATACATTTTTTTATTTAATTTAATGTTTTTTTTCCATTTTCGCTTTTTTTTTTGTTTAAATTATTTTTTTTTCTTTTGAATATGTTTTCTTTTTTAAACTAGTATTTGTCTAATATGTTTGCCCTAGAACAAGTGTCTACTTAGTTGGGCGACATGGGACCGATCTTCATTATAAGCGTGACACAACTTGCTGTGGGTTTTATTTAAAGTGTAGATGTTAAGTATGATTTGTTACGCTTGTTACATATTATGTACATTACCATAAATAAATAAAAAAATAATTAAAATTAGATAATTATGAATAAATATGAGAAAGTCGAAAAAGTCATCCGTTTGAGCTGAAATTTGGCGTGCAGGCATCATTAGGTCATAGCAAGAGTTCATAAGATTGTAGATTGTATAATCAGTCAGGCAGAGGGCGCAATAATCATACTTTAATCTCAAAATATTACAGTTAACGACTTGAATTTTGGTTCATAGATGCTTGTTGGACCGAAATCACGTTGTGATATTTGGTTGGAATATCTCGTATATAAGCGACTCGAATAATATTTACAGTCCGATATGTTTAGGAAAATACTACATATTTTTTTGGAAAAATACTATTTTAGTACCAAATATACTACGAATTGGAGTTCGGGGGAGATTGGGTTAGCGTAAAAGGGGGAGGGGGATTGGCCGGGAGTTGTCTATTTGCTGGGAAAGTCTTAGAATGACACAACCATTTTTTTGTGTTTTTGCCTATACGTTTTACGGTGGAGAATACGGCCGGAAATTCGCAGATTTTTTTGGGAACGCAGCTTATTTTTTTTTCCACTCCCATAAATCTCTATATATTATTGAATGTTGATTCTAATCCTCTGCCAAACTATACTCAGCATCAATTAATGCGAGGAACGGCAGCGATGTTTCTTGAGTGTTTTTGTTTTTGTTTTGTTTTATCCTTTATATCCCGTAAGCCGGCCACAGATAGTGGCGCAGGACGATATACGCCCACATTTGACACGGAAGCTACGTGGCTCAATGTTGCGATGCGGCCATACACTGCTAGCTTAACTACCGCACGCAAATGTCCATTTAGTCTCGACTGCCTTAGAGAGCGCACGTGTTTAAGTGCATATAGCAAAGCTCTCGCGACGGTAAAGGAACGGATTATGGGGGAGAGAAAGGGGAAAGCGAGTGAGCGAGGAGGAAACGTGGTTACCATGGCCACTAAACGTGTACACAGCTTTCCTTGGCCGACGCATCCACTCAAGCTACTGACGTCACAAAGCCATGCAGCCGTGCCTATCGTGCGCGTTACCCGCTATGTGTTGATATTAATGGCAGCTCGTATTGAACAAATCTAAAGCCACGTGTGAAACGTAGCCGTGGCGTCTGTGGCGGGTTTTGCGGTGACGGCTCACCTCAATGTCTAAAGGCGGTTATCTTACAGGCGGCCGGCTTTTATAATCTCACGTGGCAGTACTGAGGCGGTCACGATTCTTGTCTTCGGTGATCCGACGGGAACCAGTGTTTCAACGCGACTACGGACGTTACTGATATGTTAGTAGTAAATGTTTTGTGGCATATCATTGTTTGTACTAATTACTACTGGGTGTCCAAACGTCATACCGGGCAATAATTTATCTAGCTATCGGCTACATACTCTGTCCAATAACCCCGATTATTTTCGTCCATTCTTCGTTCAATTAATAGCCATAACGTTTTTTTTAATTCCCCATACATTTGTAATATATAAAAGTTACACATAACACTTGTTGACTAAAAGAAATTGTATGAAGAAATAGCATTCAGCGAAACGAATTTCATGCCAACTCCCAGACTTGCGATCTTTGGAAGTGTTTCATTGTCAACATCAAAAATTATAGTTTTAAAATAAACAACGACTAATTTAGTTTAAAAAAAATACTACATCGCAAAATATACAATTCGGTTCACTGGTATCTAATTTATGTTTTTTGTTTGTGAATAAGTAGTATAACTATAGCTTTAATATATTCTAAACGTATGGGAAAATAATAAATATGTGTCGTTATGAACAGCCTTAATAAAGAGCCTCGGATTCCATCGCTCAAATCCCTTTCCGCTAGAGAGTTCTGCTCTCTTCCCTGAGAGCTTTCAGGGTTGAATTAGGTAATTACTTATTTATCTAATAATAGTCCAAACTGTAAACTCTCAACTCCTGTATTTGTAAGAGTAAATATCTAAAACATTTCGGTACAGTGAACGAGGTTTATGGTTCAGTAATTTTCGGCTTGCCGCTTTAGGTTTAGAACTTTACGCTTTTACGTAGTGTTAATTCATAATCCATTTTGAATTAATGATTTATTATACAAGATTTCCATTTTGTACAGTAAATCCGCTTATATGGAATTTTTGGGGGTCGGAGTAAAAATTCTATATAAGCGGGAATTCGTTATAAGCGGGGGACGTCTATTTTTGCTTGTAAAGGCCAGAAAATGAGTAAAAATCAAAGATCTTGAAAAAAGATGTCTTTCCACTACTATCCTCGAAGTCTCTCAATAGAGGACACTAATATTAAGGTTAAAATGCGTTTTCAATAATTAATATGATCAAATACATACATATTTTCAGAAATATTTCTTGTTTGCGACTCATGTCATTTTGAACTTGCAAATTTACGAGATATTCAGGATGCTGGACAAAGTAGAGGATCTGACCATCTCTGCAGCTACCCAACACCTTAAGCAATTAACCCTTAAGTCGACATGATACCTGGGAACAACCATATCTGAAGAATTTTAGTTTTATGAGATTTTTGAAAAATATAAGCAACAATTTAAAAAAGTTTCTAAGTGAATTCCTCGATAAGGAACCAATTTATAATTTGGACTCAATAAAGTTGCTCATTGCCTTGGACATTAAGGCTTTAAGCTGACTTTGAAAACTTGCAGGTGCGTTTACTCCTACAATGTAAGCGGTGAGTGTGTTTTATTATAATTTCATAATATTGACTGGTTAATTATCTAGGGCAGCACTTAACAACATTTTTTATTTAGGCCCTAAATTAATTACAATTAATTGAAACGTGAGAGCGCTCTGAGAGTTACGCTAAATATGCTTTGCCATTAACACCCTTATAACACCACTGCGTAAAGATAGTTATTATGTGCTAGCGCTGCGATAGAGCATTTAGTATGCGCCTAGTAGTCGGCGCGAGCGGACGTAGAATCTGGGCTCGACGCTTCGGCAACGTTGGATTTTTATTGGTAACCCTACGAAATTGTCCCCGTCTATTTTTTCGCGTGTACGCCCATTTCGGATATTTTTCTGAGGTCTCACGAATGTCAGGCGACCAGCTCGGGTTGCCTACGGCAAATTTATATAAATGCAAATATAAATGTAAATGTGCGCCGCTCTATAGTAATCCGCTCTATAGTAATAGTATAGCTCTATAGTAAACCCCGCTCTTTGTAAATGTAAATGTGTGTGTAAATATAAATTTATATACATTTTGCCGTAGGCAACCCGAGCTGGTCGCCTTTCATTCGAGGGGTTAATGACTTTTTCAAGAAGTGATGAATACATTTCGCAATTTGTGTCATGTCTATGTGAATTGTTCTTTTTCTAGTAAATGATATCTAGTCAGGACTATTTTTTTTTACTTTAACGTTCAATAAAAAAATGTTTATCATTTATAAACGTAAAATCTCTTGTAACCATTGTCTTTTCCCTCGTTTTTATGTAACAAATTTCAAAAAAATCTGACTGTTGTGGCATTTTTCCAAGATCTTTGATATATCTGGGTAAAATTTGGACCAAGGGACCGAAAATTTGGTTCGAAATAAGCGGGAATTCGATATGTTATAAGCGGGTTCGATGTATGCGGGAAAATTAATACTATCAGCATAGAAAAATTCAAGGGATCGCTGAAAATGATCGATATAAGCGGGTTTTACTGTATATTTAGTTTGATGTTAGAATGTTCGATGTTGGGATCGGGATGTCTCTAATTCGAAAATTTGAACGCCTCGAAAATAAAGAAAATTTTAAAGTTATCCTATATATTAGTTATACTTCAAAGCGTGGTTAATTCGAACTGTTCCATTAAACCGGTTGCTATAAAACATAAAAATAAAACATACAAACCTTGGATGACGGATGGACTATTATTCTGTATACATAGAAGAGACAAACTCCACTTAGCATCACGGCGTAGACCTGATAACCTAGGTTTAAAAGATAAGGCTAAACAGTATCGAAACATATGTAATAAAATAATACACAACACTAAAGTCAGATATTACAAAAATGAATTACGGAAAGCAAATGGTGATCCAAAAAATACATGGAAAGTTATAAACGATATTTCAAACAGAACAAAAGCTAAACAATCTATATATCAGTTAAACACCGGAAAGGAAATCATAAATACAGATACTTCTCCGCGGATACTCGCCGATTATGTTAACAAACATTTTGCCGGTGTAGGGCAGAATTTAGCCAAACACATACAAAGTAGATGTGATTCAACAGGGTTTGTTTCTTCTCAGACTACCCCTACGGTGTCGTTTTATTTAACTCCTACAACATCGGAAGAAATTTCCCAAATGATAGACTCGTTAAAAAATGTCTCCTCTTCAGGTATTGACAATCTCAATTCAAAAGTTTTCAAAAACTCAAAAAATGAACTAAGTGGTCCCATAGCACACATAGTCAATCATAGTTTCAAGCAGGGCATATTTCCTGAAGCACTTAAATGCGCTAAAGTAGTTCCTATATTTAAAAGTGGTGACAGAAGGGATATAAATAATTATAGACCAATTTCTCTTTTAAGCACCTTATCCAAAATTATAGAGAAAGTCGCAAAAAAACGTCTTCTGAAATATTTAAAAGAAAACAATCTTTTATCTAATAACCAGTTTGGGTTTAGAGAAGGAATAGGCACAACTGATGCAATCGCAGAAGTGACACGTATTATTAATTGCAATGTGGATGAGGATAAAAAGTGCATAGCTGTTTTCTTGGATCTCGCAAAGGCATTCGATACGGTCTCGCACGATAAGCTCGTTCGGAGGTTGGGGGAAGTTGGAATCCAGCATGTCACACTCAACTGGTTTAAGACCTATTTGCAAAATAGAAAACAAATTATCACCATTAATAATGTAACCAGCAAACCGGAAGACCTGCCATTTGGCGTTCCTCAGGGTAGTGTTCTCGGGCCTATTTTATTTCTCATTTACATAAATAAATTATGCGATCTGGTGGGGAAAACCATTTCTTTTGCTGATGACACAGTCATTATCTTTGATGGGCATACCTGGAGAGACACTTTCTGTGCAGCCAATGCTGGTATTAATCAAGTACGTGAATGGTTAGATGAATCCCTTCTTAGCCTAAATATAAAAAAAACGAAATATATAACTTTTAGTTATAATAATAAAGGACAACCATCACCATATCATACCGTAACTATTCACTCATGTAAAAATACACAGCAATGTAAATGCCCTTTCCTGGAAAGGACAGAACACGTAAAATATCTCGGAATAATAATTGATAATATGCTGCGTTGGCAAAAGCACATTGAGATGTTGACAAGCAAGGTTCGAAAACTTTCCTACGTATTCCGCGAAGTGAGAAATATTTTAGACCCGGGAACACTAAAAAATACGTATTATGCATTATGCCAAAGCATTCTTTGTTTTGGCATAATCGGGTGGGGTGGTTGTGCATCAACTATCCTCCAGCCTCTTGAAGTAGCGCATAAGTGTATACTAAAAATTATCGAGCGTAAACCGTATCGATATCCTACGAACCAGTTATATAAAGATAGTAATATTTTGGACCCAAGACTGTTGTACATTAAGGTAGTCTTGATACACGCAAAATTCAAAATGCCACCTATTAACGCACGAGTGAGACTCACCAGAGCTGCTAAGAATGACGATATGATAGTGCCAAGAACCCGTACGACTTTCGGACAGAGACATTTCAACTTCATAGCACCGAGAATGTACAACTACCTGCCTGATGTCGTTAAACGCATTGAAACCAAAAACAAATTTAAAAAATCGGTTTCTAGGTGGCTTATTAAAGAAGGCAGGGAAAACATCAATGGAATGTTGAATATTGTATATTAATTTTTTGTATATTAATTTTTCACATTATTCTTCAATTTTAGACATATATTTTTACTTTCAAACATATTTTTACTTTTACTATACACTTTAATAATTATTGTCAAAGTAATAGAATTTCTACAAATTTTAATTGTTTTAATTTTATTTTTTTTTATTTTTTTTTTATATAACAATTATTTAGTAATTTGATTAGATACATTTAAGCAATATTTTATAAAGTCTGCCTTAGAACAGGCCCTGGCCTAGTTAGGCGACTTTTATTCATTACTATATCTCCTCGAGAATCAGTTTTTTGCTAACGTCACATATATATATACAACATGATATGGTAAACTGTACAAACGAACTTGTGTAATACTATAAATAAATAAATAAAATATAACAAGAAATAGAGGAGAAACTGGTTTGATCTCTTACAAAGAAGTTAATCATTTGGAAACATGAATTAAGGAATATTTTAGTCGCAGAGACGCTCAAGTTGACTTACTTTACTCTCTGTGAAACGGTTATATTACACGGTATGGGTTGGTTGTGCTAAAACTATTCTACCACCACTTATTGTACAACATGTTTTGTAAAAGTGTGTTATAAAAACAATCATTAGAAAACCTTTCAAATTTCCGAGTGATTTATTATTTATGGAATTCAAAGTTTTAAGCATTAGGTTATTATATGCTAAAAATATTTTTATTCATATACGTACGAAAACCATACCAGCAAAGTCGCAACAAACATTAGCAACCAATTGAGCAGCTGAAGATTACATTTTCTCATGAGAACGACAAGGTCAACGAAATTTCTCGTTTATTAACAAGGTCAAGAAAAATCGATTTATTATCATACAAACAAAATATATATTATTGTAACTGTTTCTAACCTTACAATTGATTAAATTTAGTTTAATATTTTATTTAATGTTTTAATTGTAAATTGTTTTTTTTAATGTCAATTTACAATCAATTAGTAAAACCACCTATTTTTTAACACTTCCTGATGATATCCTGTCAGGAAGTGTTGATATCCTGGAAAAAAGGTTTTTTTATTATTACTACATTTTAATAAAATTATTTACAAAATAATTAAAATTATTTGCAAAACGCTGTATAAGTAAAATAAACCATAATAATTAGGCAGCTTGGCAAATGCTTTACAACTATAGGTCCTAAAATAATTAAAACGAATGGAACAGGAATTCCTGGTCGTAGAAATATTAACCGCAATAAGAAGATTGTAAAAATAATATTATGGACTAGAAAATATAAAGGAATAAAACACATGACTGCCATTACAGAAAGTGAATTATTGTATTTATAATTATTTTAATTACGATTTTTTTTATATATTTGTGTTTTATGTATTTATCCATAATAGATAGATGTATATTACCGGAACGTACTCAATCAGACCTTTCATTTGACTTTTGATTTAGTGATATTTAGACATTTAGACAACTACTTACATAATATTGGGACAGTTAATGTACCCTATGACACTGGGGATGTCATGACGATTTTAACAATACTACACACTTCTGAATCGGTTTAAGCGTTGAGAAGATATGGTGGAATAAAGAAACGGAAAACATATTGTACATAAATGGACCCTGAATACATTACACTCCTTTTTTGTTAAGCAGTTGTGGAAAAAATAGTTGAGTTGAAAAGTAATAAGTATTACTAAACACATTTGATTTCATTTCATATGACAGCTACATATACGTAAATGAGACTATCTCTGTTTCCCGCTGAATATACCACATGCGCCTAAATGTTTATTGTATTGTAATATATACCAAAATTGCAAAGCCACCCGCCATCAGAACGCCTCAAATTCCTGCCTAATCAAAAGAGAGAGAGACGCCGCTCTAGGAAAGAGGGAGACTTACTGCTTGGGATCGGATCATATTTAGCAAGGGAATAAAGGCGCCTCACTCACTCGCGGTTTTACGAAACTTCCGTCCGCTCTTGGATGGATTACGCTACAAATGGGCCTCGCGATGATTCGTCGTCTCTAGAGATAGAGTTATTTAGATGAAGGGATCGTATAACCAGCGTACTTAAGACATCTACCTACATCTCTCGCAGTGGAATACTATACTACATACGCGAAAGAGGGTGTTTAAAATATTACAAGCAAAAATAACTACTACGGCGATAGAACACTTGGATACATTTCTTTAAAACTAGTCAATCACTTTTCAATATAATTAGGCAATACGATCAGAAAATATTTAATAAGGAAAATGGTGAAACAAACTACTGAGCAACCGAATTAATGATCCATGTAAGCTAAATCAACCGAAATTTAATATAATAATAATAGCAGTCAAACGTAAAAAATCTGTAAGGCTAAATTAGCATTAGCATTATTATGCAGGAAAAAGTATGTACATATATGTATTGTAAAATAAGCTCGTTAATATAGGTGAAATATATACAATAATTTGTTAGTTACCCATTTAAAATAAGTAGTTAAATATATTAAAAATAATAAAAAACATGACTGCCATTACAGAAAGTGAACTATTGTGTTTATAATTATTTTTATTAGGGTTTTTTTTATGAAATATTTGTGGCTTATGTATTTATCCATATAGGTAGATGTATATTTCCGGAATGTACTCAATCAGACCTTTTATTTGTCACTTAACACGATTTATTTATGTTGATTTATTGACATTTGGACATTAAGACAAGTACTTTTTGATATTTGGACAGTTTAGATACCCTATGGCACTCGTGACAATTCTAACAATATCAGACACTTCTAAATCGGTTCACGCGTTTAGAAGTTATGGTGGAATAAAAAGTCAATGTTTTATTATTATTAATACATACCGGTTTTTCGGTGTACAATTGCGTAGTTTTATAATTTTCCAAACTATTGGATTAGAATAAATTGGTAAGAACCAAAATAAATTCTTTAAAAATCGGTAATATTTTGTGGAGTGCAATAATTAAACACTTTGTATAATTTATTTTTATATATTAATATTTCAAATATTTCTTATCATTACTAGTCCTAGTGGAAAAAAAACCAAATTGTTAAATGATAAATGTCAACACACACCGCATAACACGGCGATTTATATTAACGATGCTGCTTTCTCCTTATATGAGAGCAAGGGGTCGCGGCACGTACCTTATGACATTGAAGATGACAAAACGATTCTAACATTACGACACAGTTCTAAATCGGTTCAAGCGTTTAAAAGTTCTGGTGGAATAAAGAAACGTATATATCTATCCTGAACACATAACACTCCTTTTTGGGCAGTCGTGTAATAATAATCACTTTTCAATATAATTAGACAATTCGATCAGACAATATTTACTTAAGATAATGTTGAAACTTAAACTAATAAGAAACGTAAATAATGATCCAAGAAAGCTAAATAAAACAATATTTAATATAAATATGATAACGGTCAAACGTAAACATTAGTCATATTTTTATGGTTATATTTTGTATATATATATATATAAATATATATATATATATATATATATATATATATATATATATATATATATATATATATATATATATATATATATATATATATATATATATATATATATATATATATATATATATATATATATATATATATATATATATATATATATATATATATATATATATATATATATATATATATATATATATATATATATATATATATATATATATATATATATATATATATATATATAAATATAAATATATATATATCGATGGCATAGAATGCAGATGTGGTATGTGCAATGGAAAACATTTTACAGGACAGCAATTTTAAAGTTTGGATATCTGGTACTTTTAAGCTTTTATTATTATAGCTCCTATATTTCTATATACTGTAAACTAGTTCATAGGCTAACACAATATAGGTAATAAGAATAATAAAAGTAAAATATGGATGCTTAAATTTTAATTAATTACCTATAGGTGTGCACTTACCACTTCTGTCTACTGCTCTATTGTACATACCACAATTGTCTGCTTTTGATATCAGTTCTTTTTAAAAGAGGAACATGAAAAAAATACCTTTTTAGAATTGAAAAAATATTTAACTAATTTAGTAAAGTACATAGAAGTTATTAAACAAGCATGGATAGTGCTATGCAAGGTTAATCTGTGGGATTTTTATACTAAGTGGGTTTACCTGATTAACAAAAACAACTCAAATTTTATTCCTCATCTTTAGAATCCACTCATCTAAACATGCGGGAACTTGAAGGCAGAGAATGATAAAAATATTCATAATCCCGTGGGATTACTTAACCATCAAGTAGAGACAATAAGTCCTTCTTCTTAGCTTCTGTGATAGTCAAGGTTTAATTGTATGCCTATTTAATATTATATCTTGCTGCCAATCCGCTGCCTGTAAGTTAAAACTATGATTACAAATCACAGTCATTTAGCAGAGAAGGTAACAAACACATTTTTTTCTTTTTACCTTAGCACTTCTTTTTTGGTTAATATTGATTTTCATGAAGTTTTCTTCATCGAGGTCATATTTGTACATAATAATATTGGGCTTAGTTTTGGTAAACTGCAGCCACTTAATTTACAGCCAATTCAACGTGGTTTTGTCATCATTTTATGTAGTATTGTATACTACTTGATTGGTCAATAAATTAAAATCATCAAAAGTCACTGTTAGTCAAAACATTTACAATATATGGGTTTGGATTTATTCTAGCAGCAGAAATTAGGAAGGCCTGTGTGGTTTATTTTTTAAAATGTTTTCTAGCCCTTTCTATTGTGGCATGCATGGCATCTGCCTCCAATAAGAATGTCCAGATTCCATGTACTTGAGATCTATTATCTACAGGTGGCTTAAATTATTCACAGCATATAACATTGCAACACAGACAAGTTCATTTCTGTTTTGGCCTCCACATGTGTCAAAGAAAGAAGAAACATGAGTCACGGTGTCAGGCAATGACTCCAAATATTTAAAAAACAGGTACCTATTTCATTGCTGCCTTTCTGAGCATTACATTTATCCCATAAGTAGCAGTAACCATCTGGAATGGTTTTCATATATTGTAAAATTATATGCATTCAATTTTCTCTTGTAATAAATAGCAGAATCATCTGCAAATGGGAGAGTCAATATACTTTGCAAGTTAAACGAAACCAATCTGAATTTTTAACAAGATTCTCTTGTGCCTTAATTTTTGTCATATTGTTTCATTTTCATTGATGCATTTTCTCTGACTTTATGTGCTGACCATTAATCTTTCGAGTCATCTTTATTTGATGAGGCATTATATGCATTACATTTTGTACACTAATCCTTTTTTTGGCTGACAAAAGCTTAATGCTGGATCATATGAATGAAAAATATCCGTATAAACATAATAGGACACTGGTAGCATTTCTTGAATTTGTTCTTTGTAGAAACGATACATAATGCTTATATTTAAATCAGAGACCAAATATAATTTCTTGCTGTCACGCCTGCAGCAATGGGATTCCATCCGTGGGAATGAGTCAATGTGAGATTTAACAGTTGCAATATTGCTCACTGATGTAGCAGTGGCTGGTTTCTTGCCTGCTCTTTTGTCGTTACTCGAATATGTCGTGGCAGTACTTGACACTATCAAAGTATCTAATATCCTGTGACTAATCGATAATGTATCGCATAAAAACTTTGTAGAAACTCTTATCAATGCTCCTCCTGGTGCCCTGAAATGATATTGTTTCGATAGTTTCTTAGGGATTTAAGCATTTTGTCTCCATCGAACAACATCGAACAACAACTTTTGTTTGGTGGAATCACTTAAAGCCCGATATTCTTCAAATATAATTTTTATTTAATTTATTTTTAGAAATCTATTTAGATAGTTACCAGTCCCTGATTCCTCACATGCAAGTTCAACTAAAAAAAGTCCTCGGCTAACCATATTTCCCTTCTTTTTACTAAAAGGCACTTGAATTTACAATAAAATTACACGGAAACCAACTAACCGATTCACCAAAGTGACAAGTGAAATGTTGACAGAACGTCTGGGTTGTCAGTTAAGGTGGCAAAATATACAAAGTGCCACATACCACATTTGTACATTTAATTTGTTCACGTCGAATGGGGTAAGGGCACATGCAACAATTGACTCCTACATAATTTTCATTTTTAATCAATTTACCACATTTGATACATTAGTAAATCATAACTGGGACAACATACGCTTACCACATTTGTACGCAACAAAATTTAAGTTACAACGACCAACTCTGTGTACTTAACTCAATTTTGACAAAAAGTGTACTTACCACATCTGCGTTCTATGCCATCGATATATATATATATATATATATATATATATATATATATATATATATATATATATATATATATATATATATATATATATATATATATATATATATATATATATATATATATATATATATATATATATATATATATATATATATATATATATATATATATTTATATATATATATATATATATATATATATATATAAAAGCCACTTACATACATAGTACATAGTGGAGAAAGGGGTCCCTTGGTTGAATTAGGGATTGCTTTATATTTAAACGAGATTGGCTGGTTGTCTTTGACTTGCGAACAAGAGATGTAGGTTTACAAGGCCTTTTTAATCTAGAAACACTCACCCTTCAAACAACCAATCTCTAAACTAAGCAACCATCCTTCCTAAATAATAAAATCACTCGATTATATCTTAATTCGAGCAAAAAACAATGAAATACTTGTCTTTTGTCGGCTTATGCCGTCTTCTTCAAAACTAGATGACAGGTGACTTGTGAAAGAAATTAAAATGTCGAAATTTCTTTATTATTTAAAAAAAAAAAAAAAAAGACAACCAACCAATCTCGTTTAAATATAAAGCAATCCCTAATTCAACCAAGGGACCCCTTTCTCCACTATGTACTATGTATGTAAGTGGCTTTTATTATTATTTTCTTCATAATCATCCCTCTAATCAATTCTATAAAGAATATACACAAAAAAAGTATGAATATACACAAAAAAATGTATGAATAAACACAAAAAAATGTATATATATATATATATATATATATAATATATATATATATATATATATATATATATATATATATATATATATATATATATATATATATATATATATATATATATATATATATATATATATATATATATATATATATATATATATATATATATATATATATATATATATATATATATATATATATATATATATATATATATATATATATATATATATATATATATATATATATATATATATATATATATATATATATATATATATATATATATATATATATATATATATATATATATATATATATATATATATATATATATATATATATATATATATATATATATATATATATATATATATATATATACGTACGTACATACATATATATATATATATATATATATATATATATATATATATATATATATATATATATATATATATATATATATATATATATATATATATATATATATATATATATATATATATAAACGCTGTTTGTTAACTGAATAAAATTAAATAAATAAATAGAATATATTTATTTTAAAACAAGCTAGTTAATGAAGGTAAAGAGTATTTGCAAAATATTGTTAGTTACCCATTTAAAAAGGCTCTAGTTTTAATAGGGAACTATGATATATATGTAATTCGTTTTTTAATGAATAAAGGCGGCAACTTTGTTTTGCTACGTTGATGTGAATTAATCTTCTTACAGCTACGAACATTAAAAAGGATTGTTACTAGACTACATAAAGCAACCGCGGCGAAAGTGACAGCAGGGGTCAACACACACCTAAGGAATCCTGTGTCGACGATAACAGTACGGCGAAAGCTCCACAAATCTAATTATTAGCTAACCTCGACAAAAAAATATTGTGTATTTAGCAGGTGTTCATATTATTTTGTCCAACCCCTGTATATATGGGTACATATGGGGTGTTTTTACTGCACGGGCACTTTTTTAGTGGGTGACTTAGTACAACAAAGTAAGAAACATTTGATTTAAAAAAAAAAACAAAAACTGAAAAACATTTTTTTTACTAGTATGAAAAGCTGTGATCGAGAAGCGCTATCTAGCGTTAGGACAAATGTCGCTAATACTGTTTATATACGCTATATTACCTGCCGCTAGATGGCGCAGCGCGCTCAAACGCTTCTCAAACTTTTATTTACCAGTGAAATTCTTCAAAATTTTCAATTTATTTATTTTTTTTAAAATCGGTTTTTTCTAAAAAAAATATCAAAGTTGCCTCGTTGTACTGATTTATCCTCTAAAAAAATGGCCTTGCAGTAAAAACACTTTGTACATAAAAATGGATTTTGGATGTCTGTCTCCGAAACCGTATGGCCGATCACCATGAAAGTTTGCTCATATATGTATTTTTTCATGGAGAAAGTTTTCATGATATCCGCTTTGTTGTAACTTACCACTAGATGGCGCTGCAGCACATCTACGTTTATAGCGCTCAACCGATCGCCTTGAAAATTGATATACATAGACATTCGATTGCGCACAATATTTTCGCTCTATTAACTGTAACTCGCCACCAGATGGTGCTGGTATCCGTTTACTTTTTACCGTTACTTTTATACCGTTAAACCAATCGCCGTAAAATTGGTAGACGTAGGTATTTGAGCAGGGATTATATTTTCGCGCTATCCACGTTGTTGTAATTTGCCACTAGATGGTGCTGCAGTAGGTCAACTTCTATACCGTTCAACCGATCGCCATGAAAATGTTATAAATTCAAAGTTGGACGGAACGCATAGGCTACTTGGGGGTAGGGAGAAGGGTAAATAATGAGGAGTGCGAGGGGTAAAGAAACGGATACCCGAGCATCGCCGGGTAACATTCCACTATTAAACTATAACATACTTTAAGCAGTTGCTTTGATATTAAGGAATAACCAGTTTCTATTTCTATCGATCACATAGAAATCACCCGACCAAACTACGATTGGATCTGCAAAATGGGACATTTTTGCACACGGCTAGTACTACAATAGCCTGCTTGCGATTCGTAGTCAATCGTAATAAACAGACCGGCAACCATTCGCGTAATCGATTGTATCATTCCCCCTCAGACCCAGGCCGACAATTGTACAAGATACTATAAACACGGATTGATTGAATTCGATCACTACGAGCTTATTTGGAGAGGGTAATGTAGAAATTATATTTCAGAGATAAAGACAGCTCACCGTTCGCTACCATCGCATTCAAATGACGCGAATTCTCGCGAGATTCAATAGTGTGGACTATGCGGTCGGATATATTAAAATCGATATTTTGTTTGTTCAATCGTTGAAAGCATTTATGACAAAGAACATCGATGAGCGTCTGTAGAACTGTATTTTCTACTACACTTAGGCTTAGGAAAATAGTAGTTATCACTTAGGTGTAGAGTTTATGATTGTTTGTAAGTATATGTGTGAGTATTATTATTTTGAAATCGGATACTATCGCGGTTGTTTGACTTTATTTATTTATTTATTTAACAGGAAAAACATACAGCGCTACAAAAAATATTACAATTACATTAAATACAATATTTCTGGCCGATGACATGCTTTCAACAATAGTTTTAGTTAGTTAAGTCTCCAATACGCACAGTGCATACTGTGGGGTTTGGGAGAGGAAAGGGAAAGGAAAAGGAAGGAATGGGTGTCAATAGATTGTAAGTATTAATGTGCAGTACAAAAAATAAGAAAAATCTTCTGCATCATATAAACGGGAGTTAATGGGCCCTTGCTGAGTTGGCCACGATGACCCATTCTGTTCAGGGTTGATCACACTCACGGGTCAACACCTATCCGTCGGCGTCCACGCATGAAGTGCGAGCCTGGGTAGGACTCTGGCCTTATTGTTAGTTTCCCCTGGGATTAAACCTTCTGGCGCTCCTGGATCGATTGCGCACTCTTACTAACAACTTGCTGTGTCAACTACAACGGGCGAGCCCGTCACCACAGGACGTTTTACCGATTTTTTCGTTCTGTCGCCCTGCAGTGAACGTAGAAGACGTTGGACAGAACAATCCAACGTCCAGCTACGTCACAACCCGCAGGAAGCCAACGCCTTTACCGCGAGATAGCCAGTAATGTTACCTGGCGGGCCGACCCTCGCGCCCTTGCTTCCAATTTTGACCAGATTTCTCCGGTCTCTCGATTTGTTCCGAGTTCGAGGTCGCATGCGCGGTCCTTTCCCTTACGAAGCGGTGAAACGGTGTACGCCGAATCTATCGCGGACGAAGGCGTCCTTTGCCCGACTCTGAACCGGGATCGGATGGCCAATGGTCATTTCAAGAGCCGTAAGGTAGGCAACCACCCCCGCTCTATAGGAAACAATACAGTTCCCAGACTCCCCCGACTGTTAGTCGGAGAGCACAGTCGATTGGCTTGCGCCGCTCGGTGCGCAGACCGTCCAGGAGCGCCAGAGGTTTGATTCCCAGGGTGACTGGTTGACCCAGTGTCCTAACCAGGTTCGCACCCCAATACGTGAAGGCCATCGGATGGGTGTTGACCCGTGAGTGTGACCGACCCTGAACACATGGGTCATCGTGGCCACCTCATCATGGGCCCATTAGCTCCCTAACAGTCGGGGGAGTCTGGAAGCAGTACTGTTTCCTATAGAGCGGGGGTGGTTACGGACCTTACGGCGACTGCTCTTGAAACGACCATCGGCTACCCGATCCTGTGTGAACATCCGGGCAAAGGATGCCGTGGTCCGCGATAGATTCGGTATACACCGTTTCACCGCTTCGTAAGGGAGAGGACCGCACAAGCGACCTCAAACTCGTAACCAATCGAGAGACTGGAGTAATCTGTTCGCAATTGGAAGTAAGGGCGTGGGTGTAAGCCCGCTGGGTAACACTCCTGGCTATCTCGCGGTTAAGGAGTTGGCCTCGTTAAGGGTTTGTGGCGGAGCTAGACGGTGGACTGTTTTGTCCAAGTCTTCTGCGCTCACTCCAGGGAGATAGAACGAATAATCGTTAAAACTTCCTGAGGTGACGGGCTCGCCCGCTGTAGTCGACAACCCTAGTTGCATCATTTAAACCTTATTTAATTTATTAAAAATAAGTTATAGGACAAAGAATGAAAAACCAAATAGTCCCTAAGACATCAAAATCCCATGTGAAATGTCTATGTCGCGTTTTAAGTATATGCTCTGCTTAAATTTATTCTCTTTCATGTTAAATAGGTCGATATTCTGCAAATGATTATCGTAAGTTGACATAACGTAAGCGGTACATAATGGAATTCTGGGCATACCTAGTACAGACGCGCGGGACCTCGAATGTACGGGGAAAGCGAGCCACGCGTGGTGGTACGTGAAAAGATATATTCTGTGTGAAATACGGGTTGTCCACGTTGTTGTGGATAATTTTATGTAATAATACCATGTCTGCCGTGGTACGGCGGTTCTCGAAAGAAGCAATATTGAAATCGGCTAAGCAATATTATAAATAAGATCAAAAACGAATTTAGCGTGTGAATTTTGTAGAACCCGACGTTTCGGCGACGTTGCAGCCGCCGTTGTCTTGGGCCGACGACAGTCTACCCTAGACAACGGCGGCTGCAACGTCGCCAAAACGTTGGGTGCTACAAAATGCACACGGTAAATTCGTTTTTTATCTTACTTATAATATTATTTTCTTCTTTGGGTGCCTTTTCATCTAGTGAAGGTTGGCAGTCAGCTCTGCATACTTATTTATCCATATGAAGCGGAGTACTAGGGACAATAGCGCAGTGGTTTTCCGTTGCCTTCTGCACTAGAACTTTCGGAGAGTATTTGACTCTCCAGGCCACTGAAGCCTCTTCCAGATAGTTGCCCTTTTGTGTGTCAGGTTATACCGCCTAAGCTCGGTCGTCATTGCCTCGTTTGTTGTCTAACCGCCCGTTCCCACTTGTCGGATGTCGGGCCCGATAAAATGTCGGGTGCTCTAGTGGCAGAACGTTTTCTATGGAGCTGTTCACACTTATCCGACACCGATTTTTTGTCGGCTCCTACAAGTATTGTCGCTCTGTTTGCGAGCGCTGCACGCCCGACAAAATATCGTGTCGGATCTCGCTCGCGTATGAATTTGTATGACGCTGTGTTCACACTTATCGGTTGTCGGGCCCGATAAACTACCTATCCGAACGCAGTTGGGCATTTTTTTTTTCATACGACCTATGCTAAAATACCTTTTTCAGACGGTCCTGTTTACACTATAATAAAGCTCAAATGACCTCGACATGTTTTCCGACACGTTGGTTACCTTTTAGGAAAAAAATTGACGATTTAGTGTTGCATTAGCTCATAGTTTAATGTGTTTTTAAGTTGGTTCGTAGTCGGATTAACTAATTGATAAATTTGTTATTTAGCATAACGGTTTTTTTCTTAACGATTAGTTCTGGGTTTATTTATTTTTTATTTTATTTATTTTTGCTACTATTTATAATGTTTTGTAGTAATTAATGGTAATTTAGGTCTATTTATTTATGTATGTTTTCACACAACTGTATATGACTGTTTTTACCTAAATAGAAAAATTCAATTAAAAAAAAATGTCGACAAACGATTGACGATTGAATACGTTAATCGCGATTGACGACTAACGATTTTAATCGTCAATCGGCGACTAACGAATTATTAGTTTCAATCGTTAGTCACGATTGACGATTAAACGTTTGCGATTGATATTCTTGATAGCGGTCAACTTCAGTTTTGTTTTTTTCGTCGGTCGGTGCGGTCGGTGCGACGCAACCGCAAACGCGACCGCAGACGCGATCGCGGACGCGAACGCGATCGCACCAGCGAAGACGACCGCGACCGCGAACGTGACCGCAAACACTAAAACGACCGCAAACGCGACCGCAAACGCAAACGCGACCGCAAACGCGACCGCAAACTAGGAAAATACTAAACAACGCCAATGATATTGACGTTTTCGGTTTTTTTCTGAGGTGTAATTTAAGAAAAATGCTTTTTTTAGGAAGTTAAATATTCTTGTTATTATGTTATTCTCATATTATAGTTTTCGCTTGTTTTCTGAGGTATAATTTAAGTAAAACGCATTTTTTTTACAAAGTCAAATATTCTTTTAATTATGTTATTCTTATATTACAGTTTTTGCTTTGTATCTGAGGTATAATTCGAGCATAATATATTTTTTTTAAAAGTCAAATAATCTTATTCTTATATTATATTCTTGGTTTTTCATCTGAGGTATAATTTAATTGAAATGTTTTTTTTTAAAAAGTCTAATATTCATATTATGATGTTATTCTTATATTATAGTTTTTTTCTGAGGTATAATTTAAGTTAAATGTATTTTTGAAATATATCTCAAATATATGTGGTTTAAAGACAATTTTTTCTTACCATTGCTAAACAGATGTCATGTCATTTATTAAGTTTAAATTTAAAAAGTAGAATTACCAAAAATTTCAAAAAGTCGGGATTGTAATTTTTTTCTCGAAACAGTTCATATGCTATAAATCGATGTTTCCGTTAAAAATCGATGTTTGTCCGTCTCTCTTGTCGGTTGTCGGAAGCCGTCGCGCGTAAGTCAATGTCTGCAGAGCAGCGCGGCGGCGAGTGGCTACCGCGGCTACGGCGGCGGTGAGCGCCGCTGCCTGCGCTGCGTCGGCGGCAGCTTCGGCGGCCAGCCCCCCTTTACAATGCTCATTGTCTTGTTGGGAGTTTATCTCGTTTGTAGCGGACGGTCGCCGGTCGCGGCCCTTGTTCGCCGTCTTTGGCACCGTTTATTTAGAGCGCGACCAACGTCAATTATAAATTCGCTACGCGGAACCCAACGCGCAATTTGCGCCCGCGCCGCGCGAGTATCACCGGAAAGAAATCTCTAATGTCGCCGCATTTGCTCTGACTCTACGAAAGGAACCAAAACCCTAGCATAGTATACCGAGTTAGCAATAGGCGCACTCTCGAGTGGCAAGGCGTTGCAGGAATAGGATGCAAGGGAAGTTGTAAGTAGAGGGATGCGTCACGACAAACACCCGTGGTTACGCGCGGTTGTCGAATTTCTCCGTTTTAATATCTGCGTCGGCGGACTGGTTTCCATAAGCGAATTTCGCTCAACGGCAGCAGGGTCGCGTGGAATGGGATTACGAATCGGAGACGACACTTAAGACTCGTGACGTCACTCGCTTCGATTGGTTTTCAATACATACTACATTTTCATTAAGTTACTTTAGTTTTATTAAGTAGTTTAACGTATTTTATGTAATTTTATTGTATTCCGTTACTGGTTTTATTTGGTATAAATCTGTATACTTGTTTTAATGTTATTACTCTGTAATACTGTGTGATTTCATAATAAAGAATTGAATTGAATTTAATTTTGAAACTAAAATTAAAAAATGGCTATTGGAGTTTGAGCGTTCTGGAACGAGACAGAACCGACAATTGTAGTTTAATATGTCATTGTTTAAAATATTATGTCTACGAAAGATGTCAATGTATCCACTGTTAATAATATTAGTGTTTAATCTTTAATATTTTGTAAATATAATTATGTTGTTTTTTTAATCTTTAGATATCTAATAATATTTTAATACTAATCTTTAGTAATAAATTATATAATTCCGTCAGTCAGGACAACATTTGCCCAGAGACATATATTCTACATAGCCCCAAAATTATATAATTCCCTTAGTGAAGACATGAAAAATTATCCTAACATAAAAATATTTAAAGCAAACCTTAATAGATGGCTACTGAACAAGGGATATGTAAAATCTGATCAACTTCTTTGCAACGCACGACAATTTATTTAGTATCACTTATCTATTTTTCTTAATTAAATTTTATTAAATTACAACTATAAATGTATATATTTATTACATAGCTATATTTTTTATAAAATTGGTATATTTATGTGTATATACAGGTGGTGGGTCCAAATAATTTATTAAAAAAAAACACTTCATTTCTTAAAATTGCATAAAAATATGCACATCTAGAGACGGGCCAAATTATCGCCTAGTTAGATGTGCTATTGGCAGTAAAGGTCATGTAAGATGTGTTAAACCTCCCTATATTAATTATTAAATAATTTATATAATTATTATAAGATTACATGACCTATGAATGAACTGTATACCTAATCCTATGTACCTAAATAAATAAATTAAAAAAATATATGTAATATGTCAGCTCGCGATCTAAAATAAGTCGTATATCGCACATCCTAGATACAGAGACTTAGGAACGCAGGGACTTAGAGACAACACACCGTCTAATATACCAGCAGCCCTTGAGAGTCCAAAGCCTTACCGCGAGGCTCTGGGAAGTGAAAACAGCGGGACGACCTCGCCCCATTACTACCATTGATTTTATAGTGTAATAAAATCAATGTTACTACCATATTTGGCCGGATTTCATCCTCCAGTCTATCGCGAATTAGAAGTCGCTTGCGCGTTATCACGAAACATGGCGCCATCTGCACGTCTTTCACACGGGATTGGGTTGCCAACGAGTCGTTTCAGGATTAGCTGACACCAGGTCAACCACCACCCCCGCTTTTTTGAAAAGTATAAGATTATTTCCAGACACTCGCGGTTATTCGCCGGAGTGCACAGTGGATTGGCTGATGCCGCACGACGCGCAAACCGTCCAGCAGCCCCGAAAGTCATCCCTCAGAGGATGCGAACCTACATATGTTTACGATACAGCAGTGTCAGAGGAAAAGAGTCATCTCCAGTTTCCACCCTTTTTGAATAGGCTACCGAATGGGGGATGAAACCTGTTTAGCCGAACCCTTTGGAATGTATTTGAAGGCTATGCAGGCCCTATAGATTGGTAGTAGGTATTTTGTTGCATGGTTCGGTTGTGATTGTAGTAATGCTGGGAAAATGCCATCCAGCCCTGCGGATTTGAAGGGTTTGAAGCTTTTCAGGGCCCATTTTATCTTGTCCGCAGTTACTATCTTGTTTGCGACTTCCCATTCTTGGGTTATTGGTGCGCTGTAGTTTTCGTCCGGCCACTCAGGATCTTCTGTGATTTGACATCCAGGAAAGTGTGTTTCCAGGAGTACTGAGCTGTTTTCTACATCTGTGTTTATGTAAGTGCCGTCTTACTTTTTTAGGAAGCTTAGGAGGTTGGCTCACCTTTAGCTAGGATTTTCTTTATTCTTCCGGCTTGGTTCGTTGAGTTTATGCTACTACAGACGTTGTGCCAGGATTCTGTTCTCCGGAATCTGATCCGCTTCTTGTGGTGTTTTTGTGCCCATTTAATATTTATCCCAGTCCTCATTGGTTCTGGTATTTTTTGCTCGGTTAAAGAGTGTCCTGAGTCCTCGACGTAGCCTTTACAGCTCTGGCCCCCACCGTGAGCTTTTTCCTGGGTTTAATATGTACATATCGCACCTCCGATCAAATACAGTAATAACTTGAAAAATTCCAGTGTGTGTCAGAGGAAAAGAGTCCTCTCCAGGTTCCACCCTCTTTGAATAGGCTACCGAATGGGAGATGAACCCTTTTTAGCCGACCTAATATAACCAACATGTCATATGGGCCAAGCTTCACGGAACCGTTACCTGCCGATGGACGCTAACGATGATCTTGAGTGTCCTCGATCCGCACTCTGTATTCCAACCTAAACTATTAATATAGGTACCTGTTTATGTACATAAGTCGCGCAACCCAGTTCGTCAATTTTTTAAAAACAAATCGAAACAAATTTATTAGACCCAAACACATACAAAAATGTTAAAATGTTACAATAAATTTTGAAAATGCCCTCCCCCTCCCCCACCTCTCTTTCCCGGCGACAGCGCTCTGTGCGATTAACCATATTTCGGCCACATTCCCACCAGACGCTTTATTGTTGACTTGTTTAGTACCGATACTCCCGGAAGCTCGGGTTGAATTTCATTTTAAACTTTGCAGCAACAGTATGTGGGAAAATAAACACGGACAACGAAAAATTAGATGAATCTCGAGAATTTTTGAAATTCAAACTTTCAACACATAAACCGCCACGGAAAAGAACCGCGTGTACTTGCAAGTTCCTCTTTTATTTATAAGAATAGGATTCCGTATTGCCACTTGCACTATTACAAATTCCCTATTTTTTTTGCTACGCATTTGAACTTTGACTTGCGCTACTTTGTCCCATCCTGTACTGTAAATATCTTGGTTAGAATCAGAATGTTACTATAATGCTATGTCTTATTTTGAATAAATAAATAACAACCAATTTATAATCTTCTCTAAAATTATTTTTTCCTATTTTTTTCAGGTGAGTTGCAAGTCATCCTTGGTATCATCTTATACTGTAATTTCGGTAAGTCACAAAAAATACGATCCTTTTCAAGGATCGTAACAAATTGGCCACAATAACTTCTTACCATTATTTATTTATTTTTATGTTTGGTGCGATTTTCTTCTCGGTCGCGAGCATCGTTAAAGAAATAAATAGACCAGTCCACTCACAAATCTGGTTGATACACGGTGGTATAAACTTAGTATTTGGTAGTATATACCAACAACATTTGGTGTCTTGATATATTGTGTCCTTACCTATAAAGTTGCTGTTCTATTAAAAAAAATTAGGGCCAGAAATATTGTATGAAAAATATTTATTTAAGTAATAGAAATAATGACCCCTATTTTCTATGCAGATTTGTCATTTCAATGGAAGTTGCTTAATTCCCCTGCAGTAAAACTTTTGTGTACAGGAACCAATGAATTATTTGAATTCGTTTTTAACCGACTCTTCAAAGTTGTTTTTTTTCACTTGTAAAAAGTTATCTAAATTCTGAAAAAAATAAATAAACTCTATTGGAGCAAGGTCTGGCAAGTACGTTGGGTGACCAAGCGTCTCCAGCCGCAACTCCTGCAACTTTGAGACTGTTTGCAGCAAAATCTGTGGCTATACGTAGTCTTGCAGAAGCAGTGGCTATGAGCGATTGACCAGGCTCGGTTATTTAATCAAGAGCTTTTTCATCATTGTTTGCAGTTGTTAATAGCGCACATTTACGGTAACTGTATAGCCAGACTGCAAGAAGCTGTAATAGGAAACACCGGCATAGGATCTCATATTTGAAAATAATGCAAATTTTCAACTTTACCATGGTTACACAAACGAAAATATTTGAGCAAAAACAAGCAAAAGAAAGACAAATAAACAGCTGATTCTTAAAAAATAATAACATGACCTGGAATTCAAATTTATTTGAATTTGAAATTCCAACTCAAACCCAAGTTATCCAAGTTCAAAGTAGCCAGTGTGAAAAAAAAGCAATAGGTAAAAACCTAATATTATTATTGATTTTGACATACAATGCGTCGCTATTTTAGATATTGGCTAAATTAGTGCGATAATCCTTTTTAATTGGATTTTGACATTCTTTTGTTTTCTTCTCTTCGATTTACCAAATTTTTATCGGCTACATTAATCGCGATATTTAGGCTTCATTTTAAAGTTCTCCATTTTCTCCCCATTATTTAACAAATACATATTATTAAACACGTAAACTACTAAAGTAAAACTAACTACGTAAACTTTTTGCTACTATATATTATAATGTTTTGTAGTAATTAATGGTAATATAGGTTTATTTGTATTATATATTATTTTAACACAAATGTATATAATTGTTTTTACCTAAATAAATAAAAAAAAGAAAAGATATTAAGAAATGACACAATAGCCAAAGGCATTATTCTCAGGATTTTAAGACACTTTTGTTTTCAATTCTAGCATTAATAATAGTAATCCGAGAATTGATAATGAAAAATCGTGTGATCAATTTAAAAGTAATTAATGTCATTAATGAAGTAATTAATGTCAATGTCATCTTCATTTTCAATCAGGTTCAATCTTTTTCAAGCAAGTTCTTTTTCAATGAAATCCTACCTTAACCGGAGGAATGCTAATACCACCGATCGGTGGTTTTTCCGTAGCGATAACTCGCGGGCGGCCGATATCCGTATTTATGCAATTATGTAATTATATGCGAAAAAAAGTCGCCTTCATTGAATAAGCCACCATTATAGATTAGTATGCGTGCACTAACACCCCCTACGAAGAAATTTTCGACGGTTAAAAACATGCCGTCGTGAGTTTCATTTTCATGCCTAGCTGTGGAAAAGGAAAATATTTCATGTGGAAAAGGAAAATATGCCAATAGTGGTATATTTTCCTTCTCCACAAGCCTTTCTTTTCGGGTGTTACAAACTTCACGCGGTAAATTCGTATTTTTATCTTATTCATAATGTGAAACAACCGAGATAGTCTCCGATTTTATATTATCTGGTAGTTTGTTATTGCATACTATTTTAAGGATTTCAATGGTAGGATGGGGCAGAACTAAAATATTTCCCAGTTCTTGTGAAGTGATCGTCTCTTTCCTATTGCGTTCCCAGTTTCGATATATTTTTAACAACTGTCTTGATGCCTTCTATCTAATACAATAATGGCAGGGTAAATACATCGTGAAAAAAAACATGCCGCTATTCTACGGTGCACTGAGCCCAAAAGGGATACTACAACCACAGTATACCAGACGGTAGCTTTTCTTACAACAATTTTTTTTTTAATTTTTTTTTTTATTTATCCCAACCCGCAATGTCTACTGTTCTTCTGGTATACTGTGTGCCATAACGAGAATGCGGCTCGAAGTAAGCGAAGTTAATAATCTTAGTGTCCTTTGCACTAATTACTACGTAATCGACCTAAAAGGTAGCGAGTACTGGAAAGCTTGTCATTGAGTCTTTCGATATTTCATAAATATCGCACCTCCGATCAAATACAGTAATAACTTGAAAAATTCCAGTTATGGTGTTTCTTTATAAATATTATCGCCATTCCTCATTTTACACTATTCCTCATTTTACATCGTAATTTTTTTCCAGGACTATTGTTTTACACACTGGCCGTTATTTTACAGATGGGCCCATTTTCTTTATTCTTTAGTCAAATCAAGTGCCATTTCTTTCGTCGTTGTTCCTCCTCGAGCATGTTTCGCCTCAGGCTTACAATGGAGGTAGTTATATTCATTTGACCTCAATAAACATGTCCGGACGTTAATTCTAACGACAATTCCGGCGGAGCTTTTTTATTATTATTAAACAAGCCATTACTCCTTATTTCCTAGCCAATTTAGATATTTTATATTATTATGCGAGACTTGAGGGTAGCCAGGATTCGGTATGACTTTCGAAGGTTAGAGGAAGTTGACTTTAAATTACATTACATTTTCGTCGTGTCCAATTGACGGCAAAAACCGCTCTTCGACGTATCAAAATAATTGAATTAGGTAGTAAGTCTCGTTACTACTCTTTACTGAACATACATAGGTAGTCAAGAATTTAACTACTAGATTGTCAAACTATAAATACAAATAATCAAAATAGAAGCCTAGTACCTATTGTAAATAGTCAGCAATTCGAAAAGATACGTTGTAAAATTATTCATCGTAATATTCAAATTGTCAGTAAAATGTTAAATAATCAAATTAAAGCTACGCCATGCATTTAAAAACAAAAATTACAAATATAAGACCATATAAAATAATCAGACAATAAGGCTCTCCTTTTTTAAGTAATTTAAATGGGCACAATATTTAAAAAATCATGGCCATCGAATTCGGTCAGATTATAGAAAGGGTGGCCTATCAGCATCTCCTTGATATTTTTTTAAATTTTATGTCCTCTAGCTGCATAAGATTCGTAGGGAGTAGAATTTAATACTAAGGTACAAGTAACTTTACGACACTTTTGCCAGTCGTATTCGGGGTACCTACGCATATTTCTACTATTCTAGGCTATAGAATAGTAGAAATATGCGCGGTATATTTTCTACTATTCTAAACTATATATTTTAGAGATGGTTTGAATGAATATTAACGATACTAATAATGTCATTCATTTTGTATGGTATTAGATGGCTCGACTTACGATCGGCAGGCTACGGCTCGAGTACGATTTGGCAACCCTACTAAAACGGCGAAATGCAGGTAGTGATGATGCAGTGCGAAATCCATGTAGTGCCGAGCATTGATGGCCAAACTAATAGAAATTTATTCGGCCATCTGTATTTATAATGAATGCTCATTTTTATAAAAGACTGATTGATTATAAAAACTCAATAATTTAACCTTAATTACATCCAATAATTATTATTGACCTCTATCGCATTTTTTTTTATATACACCACAGAAATAATTCGGAGAGATAGAATGCCATCTATTAGTCCATCTCTCTTTTGTAAAAGACTGTATCTCCAATAATATAACCACTAATAACATTGAATAATTATTAGTGTCGTATATCGCGTTTTTTATGTAAGCTGATTAAACCATAAAAATAATTCGGAGATATATAAAGCTATCTATTAGTGTATCTAAACATTAGTGCTTAATTATTAAAAATTGAAACATGTATACCAATTAAACATTTATATCTTTATGTAAATAATATTAAAATAATAAGATCGATGATTTAAAAAATAGTTTTTTTTTATTATAGTAAAATATTATTATTACTTTATAGCATAAAGGTGTGTTTAGAGCGCCATCTACAGTGCGCCGCTATACTGTTATATTACAAAAGTCGCCATATGAAACATAATACTAGAAGATATTATTTTTTTTCGAACTTTGAGTACCATCTACGCGTTGCGTTTCGTAGTAAAATCCTGGTTGCCAAATTGTAGTACGACGTTGAGCAGTCTAATGCGATTTATATCAATGGTATACGAAAGGAGGGATGTGGTGATGGTTGGCTTCTGCCCCAATCCAGCTGCCCAGAATATTAAATATAATATATGAAGCAGGGCTTCAATGGGTCCACACAGCCTTGGCCAATTTTTGTCTTGTCTTGCCGGTTTAACTCGGGGATCAGCTCTCATCCGGTAGCCTCCTCGAAGAGACTAATTACACCGGAAGGCCTCATTGAACTCTATTTTGAGTTGTATCCTGCATGTGTAAGCAACTAGAGCTGTCAACTACAACGGGCGAACCCGTTACATCAGATAGTTTTAACGATATTAGATCGTTCTACCTCCCCGTGAGGTGATGTCGAAGACTTTAGACGAAAACAGTCCACTGTCTAGTTACGCCACTCGTCTGTAAGAAGCTAACGCCTTACCGCGAGATAATCAGGTTAATCACCAGCGTGCCGACACTAGCGCCCTTACTTCCAGTTGCAATCATATTACTCCCTTTTTCCGACTGGTTACAGGTTCGAGGTCGCTTGCGCGGCGGTGATACGGTGTCTACCGAATATATCGCGGACCACAGCCTCCGTTGCCCGGCTCTTCACCCGGTATCGGGTAGCCGATTGGTCGTTTCCAGAGCAGTTGCCGTAAGGTTAACAACTACCCCTGCTCTATAGGAGACATTCTTATTTCCAGACTCCCCCGGATGTCGGTCAGAATGCGCAATCGATTGGCTGACGCCGCACGATGCACAAACCGTCCAGGAGCGCCCGAAGATTAACTCCTAGGGGAAACTGGCCCGCAGGTCAGAGTCCTACCCGGGCTCGCACTTCTGCGTGGAGGCCGCCGGATGGGCGTTGACCCATGCGTTTGACCGACCCTTAACACATGGGTCTTAGTGGCCTAACTGCAACAGGGCCTATTAGTTCCCACATGTGTAAGCAGTAGTATATTATATCTACAGTGCGTTGGGAGAATTCCATCAAGCGGACTTTGGGAATCACTCCTCGCACTTATTATTGAAGCATTATTGAATCTGGTGAATGACAGGGGGGGGGATGTTTTCTAAGAAATCGTGGCTAATGTTAACCTGATATCACGTATCTATAGAAGTGACCTACCTGGCCATCCCATCCAAGTGATTACCGCAGCAATATGCACCACATGTCCACGACGATATTACCACTAACATTCTAAATTGATTATTACCGTCTCAACACATTATCAGATTGAATGTGACGCCATTATTAATGGCGTAATTACAAGGTTAAATGTATTATTTAGTCCCATCTCTAATATTTTGATTTAAGATCCAGTGCAATGGTATTACCGTCATATCATGTGGTAGAATTTGCGTCATATCATGTTAAT
The DNA here is from genome assembly GCA_944548615.1 of Micropterix aruncella. NCBI lineage: Eukaryota > Metazoa > Arthropoda > Insecta > Lepidoptera > Micropterigidae > Micropterix > Micropterix aruncella. The sequence continues at coordinate 24,337,903 of OX155957.1, forward strand.
CGAAACATTGATATACGTGTCTTTCCGACGTAATCGAGGCGTAAATTTAAGTATTCAAAATAGTCTGACGATTTCTATTAAACCATTTTTAATATATTGTTCAACTTTACTATTTGTTTACACAACTGCTCAAAAAAAAAATGAGTGTAATATGTTCAGGGTTCATAATGCATCTTTTCCGTTTCTTTATTCCACCATAACTTCTAAACGCTCGATCCGATTTAGAAGTGTGTTACATCGTTAGAATCGTTATGTCATCCCGAGTGTCATGCAAATATCCAATAACCTTAACCGTCCAAATATCAAATAAAAGGTTGCCTAAATGTCAAAATCTCCAAATATCACTAAATAAACATAAATATACCGTGTTGAATGTCAAATGCAAAGTCTGGTTGAATACATTCCGAATATATATATATATATATATATATATATATATATATATATATATATATATATATATATATATATATATATATATATATATATATATATATATATATATATATATATATATATATATATATATATATATATATATATATATATATATATATATATATATATATATATATATATATATATATATATATATATTAGACTATTAGACTTAATATTAGACTAAATAATCATAGGGCTAGTGTAGGAAATGAAAGCCAACTCCCAATATCTTTGCATGCCAGGGCGCATAATTTATCTTTTGATCAATGTTTTAAAGTTAAAATAATAAAATGCCTTGGGGATAATGCAAAAGAAAGGGACGTCAAATCTTGGGAATTGGCTTATATTTATATTTTAGGCGCTTGCAAAGGTTCCGGTCTCAATAGGCAAAATTAATAAGGTTTATCATATTATCATAATCATCAAATGCTTTTTTTTTAATTTATAATCATTCATTTTAAAATAACGTTTTGCACGGTTGGTTATGGTACCTTAACTAAATCGTGTAAAATATTATTAATCCATTTCTTTTTGTTCGATTCCTTGAATTTAAATTTTCAACGAATTGTTCGATTTCAGAAATGTCACATATCTTGACGACGGCTGAGCCGAAATATTGATATACATTTTATAACAATCATTAATATTTAAGAAACACTAATCGCCTATTATTTTCCAGCATTCATTCTCGTCTCGCATTGTTGTGTTGCCGCTGTGTGAGGCCATTTTAATCGGATTCTAGTGCCACAGCAGGAAGCACCAGCAAACACTGAGGGAGGAGAAGAAGAAGGCGTGGAGTCACTCCTGGTCACCACAGACCAGATAAGTGCCCTTTCATTATTTTATCATTTCATTTATTTAGTGATAAACATAATTTCAATTTGAAAATATATATATATATATATATATATATATATATATATATATATATATATATATATATATATATATATATATATATATATATATATATATATATATATATATATATATATATATATATATATATATATATATATATATATATATATATATATATATATATATATATATATATATATATATATATATATATATATATATATATATATATATATATATATATATATATATATATATATATATATATATATATATATATATATATATATATATATATATATATATATATATATATATATATATATATATATATATATATATATATATATATATATATATATATATATATATATATATATATATATATATATATATATATATATATATATATATATATATATATATATATATATATATATATATATATATATATATATATATATATATATATATATATATATATATATATATATTTATATAATAAATAAATGCATAACCCACACATATTTCATGAAATACCGTAATAAAAATAATTATAAATACAGTAGTAAACTTTTTGTAACAGCAGTCGTGTTTTTTATTCCTTGTAATATATACCTATACTTAATCTGTTATTGATTCAATGTTTGAAATATTTTTGTCCTTAGTTCCTAACTTGTAATTGTTTATTCACATATTATATTTGCATTACTAAATATAAACTAGCTGACCCGGCGAACTTCGTACCGCCTAACAGTCAATGAATGTCGTGTTACAGATTAGCTGAACTTAATTTATGAGAAAGTAATACAATGAATACAAAATACATATTAAGTTTACTGCTTTATTAAGATAATAACACAAAAAGAAATATAACAGTTAAAAAGAAATAAGTATATTAATCGCGCGTCAGCAAGACATGATTGAATTAAACTATTTACATATTGTGCAGCATGGGATGCACTCGGTTTAATTCTCGATATTTTTTTATCAGGCGCAAGAACAAATAAAGCGGGTGATTTACCGACACGTGAATATGCCACGTACAACTGACCATGAGAAAAACACGAATTTACATTTTGTATTGGTTTTTTTTTCTTTTATTTTTTTCGTCAACCCGACTAGTTAGTTAGTTAGTTGTACTGGGCGTTCCTCCGCAAGTCGACATCCAGTGTGCCTATTTTGCGTGTAACGGGGGTAGCGCTATTCCACCCACCCCAGCTCCTCGACGAAAGCCAGCAGGGCTTTCAGGTTTCCTGCTGCCTCGCGCAGGGTGCCTGGAGTCCCAAGGTGTTTTGTCCTGTATACTTCTACCTGTTTACAATCTAGCAGAATGTGTTTTGTGGTTTCTTCCGCCTCCATGCATGCTCTGCACATAGGGCTATTCGTTCCGCCCGTGTTGAAGAAGTGTTTGTTTAGTGTGTTGTGTCCTGTTATCAGTCCCACTAGTTTGCGTAGTTGGGGCCTTTTTGTCCTTAGAAGTGTTTTGGTAAGTTTGTGGTTGTATTCCACTACTATTTCTTTGGTTTGTCTGCAGGTGTCTATCTCTTTCCAGTGTGTTTGATGTAGTTGTTTGTAGTGGTTGTCAAGTTGGTTGTTTATGTGCGAGTAGGGTAGGGGCACGATAGGTTCGGGTCCGTATGCCGGTGTGTCTGAGCCCTTACGGGCTAGTTCATCCGCAGCATCGTTTCCTCTTGAGTTACTGTGTCCCTTGATACATTTCAGTGTCACCTTATTGCCTTTTCCGCATACCTCGAGGAGGCTTTGGTGGCATTCGTATATGAGCCCAGATGTAAATCTATCGCTTCCCAGTGCCTGTAGCACTGACCTGCTGTCCGATAGAATACATATGTTTTCGTGTTTTAGCTGCCGCTGTTCCACTGCGTTGCAAGCTTCTATTATTCCCATACATTCTGCTTGGAAAACTGTGTTGTGTGCTCCGAGTGGTTTGAAGATGTGTATATTTAGGTCTTCCGAGAAGACACCACATCCTGTACCTTTGTTGGTTTTTGATCCATCTGTGTAGATTCTTAGGTCCGTTTGATTCAGTGCTTCTTTTGAGTCTTCTGTTAATGATATGGCATATTCTTTCCAGAAGATCATAGTTTTGGGTATTCTGTCGATTGCCGCATCCAGCATTGGACAACTTGACAGTATATTATCATATATATTCGTGTGCGGTGTTTTATATTTGGTCCATAAGTTTAGATTCTTTAGACGAGTAGCCGTTGCGGCTGCTTCTTTTTGTATATGTAGGTGTAGTGGTAGAAGCCCTAGCATGATTTCCAGCGCCGCTGTCGGAGTTGTTCTCATGCAGCCGGTCGCTGCTATACATGCTAGCCTTTGCATTTTCTGTAATTTGTTGATTGCAGTAGTAAGTTGGGTGCGGGGCCACCATACTACAGCTCCGTAGCTTATCATTGGTATTATTATCATTTTGTACAGCCACAGTATAATGTGTGGGGCTAGTCCCCATTTCTTGCCCACCATTCTTCGGCATTGCCAGAAGGCGACTGTTGCTTTGTTTAGTTTGTTTTCTAGGTGTTTATTCCAGTTTAGTTTTTCGTCCAAAGTTATTCCTAGGTACTTTACTTCTTTAGAAAGCGTTAGTCTGGATCCAAACAAGGTTGGCATTTTGTATGTACCCAATTTCCGTTTATGTGTGAAGAGAATGGTGTCGGTCTTTTTTGGATTTACCGATAGGTCATTCTCCTTGCACCATTTCTCTACTATTTTCAAAGCTGTTTGTGTAAGGTCGCACAAAGTGCTTGTTACTAGTCCGTTGATCATTATTACTAGATCATCTGCATATCCTATTGTTAGGAAATGATTGTTATTTAGTTTTGTTATCAGGTCGTTTACTACCAGGTTCCATAGAAGTGGCGAGAGTACACCTCCTTGTGGGCATCCTCTCATCACGAGCGCCTGGTGATTTGGGTTTTCAGATAGCCTGATGATTCTATTTCTTAGCATGTTCATTATCCATTCTGTAATCAATGGTTCGGTTTGATGTCTGTTTAGAGCTTGTTGAATGCTACTGAAATTTGTCTTGTCGAACGCTCCTTCTATGTCGATGAAGGTGCCTAGGCAGGAGTTTTTCCTTGCTAGTGCAGTTTCTATGTTGTTTACAACGGCATGGAGTGCTGACTCTGTCGATTTGCCTTGTGTGTATGCGTGTTGGTTCGGGTGGATACCTATGTTTTTAAGTGCTGTGTCCTTCAGTTCTCTGTCGCATAGTCTTTCTAGTGTTTTTAGCATGAAGGAGGTAAGGCTAATGGGTCTGAAAGATTTCGGGTCTGTGTAATCAGTTTTCCCTGGTTTTGGTAGAAAGATCACCTTTACTTCTCTCCATTTCTGTGGGATGTATCTAAAGGCGATGCAGCTACATAGGATGCTTGCTAGTTGTTCGATAAGTTTGTCTCCTCCCCATTTTAGGAGGGCTGGGTATATTCCATCTAGTCCTGGTGATTTGAAGTTGTTGAAACTGTTCGTTGCCCAGGCTGTTTTGGTCCGTTCCGTTATATGCTCCGCTATCTTCCACTCGTTTTCGGTCGGATGATAGTTGTCTGTTTGTACGTCCCATTCTTGTTTGTCAACTACTCTGCAACCTGGGAAGTGCGTTTCCACCAGTAGACTTTCGGTCTCGGCCGGGTTACTGGTAGTGTTGTTGTCTTTCCTTCTCAGAGTGCCCAGTAATTGTTTTGGTTGATCGGCCATGATCTTCCTTGTTCTATTTGCTTGGGTAATTGTGGATATATTGTCGCAGAAGTTCCTCCATGAGGCTGATCTTCTGTGTCTTATTCTCCTTTTGTATTCTGATTTGGTTGTTTTGTATTTGTCCCAGTCTTCATCAGATTTTGTGTTCGTAGCTCTGTTTAGCTGTTTCCTCATTTTTGTTCTTAGGCGTTCCAACTCTGGACCCCACCAGCTACTGTTATTGCATTTTCCAGTAGCTGATGGTGTCGATAGTGGGCACGTGTTTTCGTAGCAGTCAATTATGTTTTTTGTGAGTGACTTTACTTGTTCCTCTAACTCTACTGTGTTGTTTGGTCTGTGTGTTTTTGTGTTGCTTTCTATTTTACCTGCGAGAAGTTCCTTATACGCCTTGATGTCGGTGCGTCTTGGATTTCTTCTGGGTATAGGTGTTTGTGTATCTGCTGTCAGATCATACCGAATCCATCTGTGGTCGGAGCACGATAGTTCATCCGACACCTGCCAGTTGGACACGTGTTGAGCTGCCAGTCCTGTGCTTAAGGTAATGTCAATTATAGTGTTACATCTACGAGTGACAAAAGTTGGTTTTGATCCTGTGTTGAGTATGTCTAGGTTAGTTGTCATAAGGTATTCAACAAGATCGTTACCCCTGTTGTTGTTTGTTTCCATTCCCCATAGGTTGTGGTGGCCATTGCAGTCCGCAGATATGACCAGTTCAAGCCCTGCACGTTCGCAGTAACGTACGAGGTTGTTGTCAACCCGACTATGTTTTATATGTATATAGATATAAAACAAATATGTATAGGATATTTTTTTTCCGAAAAAATAAAATGTATGGAAAAATGATTTTTATTTCATTTTAATTTTTGTCGAAAAAAGGTTTTTTCTTTTATTTTATTTTTTCGGAAAATTTTCTTTTATTTTATTTTTTTGGAAACATTATGTATGGGAAAATGTTTTTTCGTTTATTTTATTTTATAGTTAATTTTCCAACGTTTTAATAGTTATTCTGCTATTCGGGACGGACACAAATACAACAAATCAAAAACCATGAAAATCGGTCCAGCCGTTCTCGAGTTATAAGTGTTCGAACAAACTCGACTTTGTTTTATATATACAGATAAATAGAGATGAGGAGCATTTACGCAAGGTGATATACTCGTAGTTTACTTATGCAGTCACTATGCAATAAGTTATTAGGAATAATAAATAATAGGTACACACCGGATTGTCTGAATAATAAATTTACCAGTCTCAATTATTAAACCAACTTCAAGTTCCATTACACCAGTACCCAAACGGCAATAATGAACGTTTTCATCTCCGCATTACCCAGCCATTATATCGCATTGTCTCCGCAATCAACACGTGAAATCTCTTTGCGGCCAGCGTCGATTATTTGCATATTGTATGCGCAGGAAAACGCATGCGACGATACTGTTTTAATTAGTAATACCTAACCGATATAATACAATGAGAGGATTGTTGCAATCTTCGCAATTATCTCGAATATATGCATTCGCTACGTTTAAAAGCTTAAGTGGAGCGGCGTAGTTCAATGTTAGTTGGGCCACAAAACGCAATTCGCGTACAATCTTTGATTATTATTCCGTTATCAGTTTAATTTAGCGCACACTAAGGAAATATAACGTTGTAATTTCAACAAGTAACTTAACACGTATATAACTCACGTAACACGTATATAACAACAATAACCACGTATGAAATGACATAACGCGTTGTTGTGTTGGCGTGACGTGGTGCTGTAATGTTAAAACATAATATTGTTTCATTACGTCGCGATCTTGGGATCTCACTTCTAACGTGACAGCATGTAGTAGCATACGTACGGTTATAGTCGGACACATAAATCATGTTGAAACTGCCCTATACTGTTATTGTTTATTCCGTATTAATCGAGGGAAATGGTGATACATATAATCGAGTAATAGAGTTTCATCAATATTACTTGTAATTCAACAAAATTACTATTGAGACATCGCTATTCGGTATAAAACCGTAATAAAAAATAGTAATGTAAGAATCAATGCAATATTTTTTTCAGTGCAGTTGAAACTGAAAATCTGCTAAATGTCGACGAAAGATTATGCTACTCAAACCATTAATTCATAGTAGTTTTTTTTAAAACAATGGTGAGATGATTCTTTTTGTTTATGTTTTAGTTGTAAGTTTATTTCCACAATGATTTGACACTGATCGTCATAATAACAAATAAGAGTCATGAAAAAAGCTTTTCAACGAACAGATATATGTCGATATATCTGGTCGTTGAGGAGGCATCCCATACATCTTTGACCATCCTCTTTTTTTGATATAAATCGACGGAATATAAATTGTTTACCAAATAGTAACCCTAAGCACGTATTGTCACGTGACTTTTTCCTATTACAAATATTATGTTACCTTAAAGTGTTATTGATCTATCTCTCATATCCCAGAAAACAGAAAAACAGCCTAAAAATCTTATTAAATGCCCTCTGCCGGTGCGTGTATCTTTCGAGATGGCCGCGAACGTTTCAGTGCTTTGCGAACAAAAGGCAAAAGGATTGAGGAGGGAGTTTTTCGATGATAAAACTCGTAGAGAGAATAACTGGCGTCGCAGAGGAGCGGCCCGGGACCGGCGATAAAAGGATATCCCTCGGCAAACACAAAGGCGCCTTCTCCATCAAGGACTTACGTGCGGCGGAGTTCATTTTTAAAATAATCGCGAGGGTCCTCTTTCACGCTTAGCACCGCGAGGAGAGGGATTTTATTCGATATGTTTGTACACTGGCGTTGGACACGATGTGACACGTTCGATCGGAAAATACGGCAAATGGCACATCAGAGGTCACGAGTATGGCATATACGACACACGGCATTAAACGAGGGTTGCGCAGGGAAGATTGAGGGGCTAAGGCAAGGATCCGTCAAATAACGACCTAACATATTGTTTAAAATGAGCCATATAATAGAAACACTCACGGTCCTCACGATAAATCATTTTAAAGAAACTGATAAATTCAAGTATTCAGAAGCTGTTAAAGTAACTTTTAGGAAAAGCAAAACTACCTAAAGAAATAGAAAACCAGCATACTTGAAAAAAAAATACCTAAAAAAGTAACCCTTAAAATCGGAAGTAATGAATCCGGGTCCCCAATATAAACCTTAAACTTTACAGCAATCAAACTGTGTTAAAAATCTTATTTCAGTAGTATTAAATAGTCTATAAAATACTGTTTACTTGAATAAATTATCATTCTTAGTTTACGAGATATTCTTATTTTGCGTATATATGCTCCTCTTTTACAGTACCACGATTGTGTCTTTTTCTCTAAATATATAAGAAAAATTCATAAAAATAAAGCAGTACAATTTGGACAAAAGAAATGTCTAAATACAAAATGTTTATACCAAATGGAAACCCTAGCAGCGTATTATCACGTGACCTTTTCCTCTACGAATATTACATGTTTCTACTGACTTACGTGCGACGGAGTTCATTTTTAAAATACATAATTGTGAAAGTCCTCTTTCACGCTTAGCAATGCGGAGAGAAGGATTTTATTCGAGATTTATTTACACTGGACACGATGCAACACGTTCGATCGGAAAACACGGCAAATGGCTCATCAGAGGTCAAGAGTATGGCAGTAGACGACAAACGGCATTAGAGGAGGGTTGCGTCGGAAATCCGTCAAGTACATATCGCATTACCGTTTTGCTTTGCCGCCCACCAACCGACGAGGAGTGAAAGTAACAACACGGATTTTTTTTACGATGTGAACGCATACATATCCATTTTGAGCCCCCCTAAGAAGATTAAGATCATTTCCAGATGGAAGTCTATCTGTGTGTTTGCCTGTGTATGTGTATTCCTCCACGATAACGCCCAAACGCTTCATCCGATTGAGCTGAAATTCGGGATGCAGACATCATTTGATTATTTCCCTCTCTATTGGCCTTATTTTTACTTTCCAGGTCCACCAACCGACCACGAGGGAAAGTATTTTGAACGCGCCAATTTTGTTTCGAAATGAAGTCGAAAATATTTATTTTGAGCCCCTATGGGACGATTGAAATAATTTCCAGGTTGAAGATTGTCTGTCTGTGTCCTTCACAATAGCGCCCAAACGCTTAATCCGATTGAGCTGAAATTTGGCATGCAGGCATCATTAGGTCATAGCCCGAGTTGTAACGGTAATGGCTAAAATCACTGCGCCAGGGAGCGCACTAGTCATATTTGAATCTCGAAATATTAGACTTTGGTGAACCGATGCGTAATTGAGCCGAAATCACATTGTAAAAGTTTGGTTGGTTTATCTTATATGCAAGCCACAATAATTATTTAAATTCCGCCTTATATTTTAATCAAATCTAAACGCCAAGCCGCCCGAGGGTAGCCGAGAAACGGTTGCAATGGAACTCAGCCGGGTTCGACCGCCGGTTGAGAGAGGGCGCTCATCGATTTTATTTATGAAATTAATATTCAAAGGAAATCAGTCCTTGGCTACTTGCCGGAAAAGTCTTGGGGTGACACACTCGATTTTTTAAAATCATCGCAAGGGTCCTCTATCACGCTTAGCACCGCGGGGACAGGGATTTTATTTGAGGTGTATTTACACTGGCGTTGAACACGATGTGACACGTTCGATCGGAAAATACGGCAAATGGCCCATCAGAGGTCAAGAGTACGGCATTTATAGACGACACTTGGCATTAGAAGAGCTCTATTACAAAAACTCTATTAATTGGATGTTTATTTTTCTTTATTAATCGACAGCCGTGGACGGAAAAACGCTCTATGGAGGGTCGCGTAAGAGTTTTTTTTTTACTAAAAAGGGGGTCGCGATCAAAAAAAACCGGTTTAATAGGCCCTTGCTGAGTTGGCCACGAAGACCCATTCTGTTCAGGGTTGGTCACACTCACGGGTCAACACCTATAGAGCGGGGGTGGTTGCGGACCTTACGGCGACTGCTCTTAAAACGGCCATCGGTTACCCGATCCTGGGTAAACAGCCGGGCAAAGGATGCCGTAGTCCGCGATAGATTCGGTATACAGCGTTTCACCGCTTCGTAAGGGAGAGGACCGCGCAAACGACCTCGAACTTGTAACCAATCGAGAGACTGGAGTAATCTGGTGAGTGTAAGCCCGCTGTAGTGTAAGGGCGTGAGTGTAAGCCCGCTGGGTAACACTCCTGTCTATCTCGCGGTTAAGGCATTGGCCTCTCACGGGTTTGTGGCGGAGCTAAACGGTGGACTGTTTTTGTCCTAAGTCTTCTGCGCTCACTCCAGGGAGATAGAACGACTAATCGTTAAAACTTCCTAAGGTGACGGGCTCGCCCGCTGTAGTCGACAACTCTAGTTGGCGTATATAATAACTCATGGTGACAATAACTTTCATGGTTTCTTTTTACTCCTGTGACATTGGAAACTTCTCGGCTCCCGCTTGAATGTCGTCGTCGGCGGTTGATACTGTTCGGCGAGCACGTGTATCGGCGTGGTTTACGACACGATCGCGCTCGTGTTTTCTTAACCTTTTCTATTATCCCGCGATGGCATGTATTACTCGTGCGGCCGGCGGATAAAGTAGCCGTAAGCTACGGTGTGGCCCGCCTGAATGCCTGATTGTCTATTCTCGCGCCGGCTGCTGCGCTCCGCCCGACCGATTGTCTCTGCTCTGCTGCCCCACCCCCCCCCCCCCTTACCACCCCACCCCGCATCTCTTGCAATTCCCCCTTCTTTAATATTCTATTTGCTTTCAAGGGGGTTTTGTCACCTCCGTGTTGGACTCTTCGAACTCCGAAGAGACAACCGGCAAGCTGCTACACCGAGATATGTACATATTAGAGTAGGCACCTAAATAATAAAATCAGACGAATCCAGGAAATATAAAAATAATTATAATTTAAAAAATCGCCGACATTTTTAACAAAGGGGCGAGCTTCAAATCTTGACATATACCTACATTTTTTGTGCCTGCGTATATTTGTGATCGCAAAACTCGAAAAATAGTCGTTTGATTGACGTAAATTCGCGCGATTTTATATACCCATTAGCTGTACCCAAACACGCGTTTTCGTGGCTCAGCATATAGGGTTTTTTTTTTTAAAAAAACCGTGTTTTTACCTGTCACAAGGTGTGACATCTACGATATATAATAGCGGCCCGGTGGCATAGTGGTTATGTCGCCTGGTCTTACATTATAAGGTCCCGGTTTCGATTCCCGGCTGGGTCACCATTTTCCGTTGGGATCAAATTAACGGAATTGCATTTTCAATTCTGTCGATCGAATGCAATAGCAAAACACACACCTACAGACATGTTACACGCACACATACATATAACACGTCATAGTAGGGGACAATCTGACGGGCGGAGCGCGCCAGCTGCTGCGCTCCGCCCGTCAGATTGTCTCTGCTCTGCTGCCCCCCCCCTACCCCCCCCCATCTCTTGCAATTCCCCCTTCTTTAATATTCTATTTGCTTTCAAAGGGATTATGTCGTCTCCGTGTCGGTATCTTCGAACTCCGAAGAGACGACCGGCAAGCTGCTACACCGAGATATGTACGTATTAGATTAGGTATATAAATAATAGATAGAAACAGATAAATTCCAGGACATATAAAAATAATAATAATAAAGAACGCCTACATTTTTAACAAACGGGCGAGGTTTATGCCACCTCGTACTATTCAACAGCTAACCTTTGGTAAAATAACGATGAGCACATCACAGGGTTACAAACATAGAATAATATTTTTCAGTAATTCCATAAGCACATATAAATACTCTGTAAATCAAATCCTAACCAATACAATTAACTGTCCATTGTTTTTAGCTATTTTGCTGATTAGTATTACTATTATTACACTTTTATGACAATGATAATATTAGAAACATATCGAAATCACATTGTGATATTTTGGTTGGAATAGCTCATTTATGTACAAGCTACACTAATAATATTTAAATGCCACCATATATTTTAAGCAAATATTTACTCAGTCTGTCGGCGCTTATCCTTAAAACAAACCACACCTCCCGAGGCAATTGCAGCGGAACCCAACCGGATTCTGCCGTCGACCGAGAGAGGGCGCTCATCGATTTTATTAATGAAATCAATACTCAGGTGGAATAAGTCCTTAGCAGTTTGCCGGGAAAGTCTTGGAGTGACAAACCCGATTTTTTAACAAATGGGCGAGCTTATTGCCACTTAGCAATATTTAACAGCTAATCTTTGGTACATGTATCACCCATACCGATACTTATTGAGAACGATGTTATTGAAGCTGTCAACCAGTATGTTTATTTATATTTAGGTCAGACGATCCAACTAGGTAGCCTCAACTTCTACAAGGAGGTCTGTAGACGAATCCAACTCAAATGGGCAGCGTTTGAGAAACTATGTCATATCTTCTCGTCACAAATAACGTACGGTCTCAAGAACAAATCTATAATCAGTGCGCGTTGCTAGTGATGACATATAGCACTGACGTGGTCGCTAACTATTGGCCTCATACACAAGCTCAAAGTCGCGCAACGAGCTTTAGAGAGAACTATGCTTGGAGTTTCAGTGCCTGGTAGGATCAGAAACGATGAAATCCGCATAAGAACCAAGGTCACTGACATATCCCGTAAAATTAGCAACTCGAAATGGCAATGGACAGGTCATATAGCTCGCATGACCGACAACTGTTGAAGGAAACAGGTTTTTGAATGGCGACCACAAACCGGCAGACGCCGTATAGAACGGTCCCCCATAAGATGCATCAAAAGCTTTGCCATGGTCGCAGGAAGTAGATGGCTGGAGCCGGCTCAAGACCGTTTGGCATTGCAATATATGGGGAGGCCTACGTCCAACAGTGGACGTCTACTATCTGATGATGATGATGAATTTCGGTATAATATCGATGAGCGCATAACTGAGCTACAAGCATACAAGAATACTTCATACAGCTACTAATTTATGCCCAGGAGGTGGAAGCTTGGAAAGGAGAGACGAAGGAAAGAGGGGGAAATAACTGATTACCTACACCAGTGATAATTTCATTTAAGCTTTAAATAAGCTTTAAATGGTTTTATAGGAGACGATTCCTGGGATCCCTAGTCGCTATATAAACCGGGAGATCATTTCTGTCATGCAGCATGCACACTAAAAGAATACGCAAAGAAGTATGGGAAAGAATACCAAGGTTTTTCAAAAGATTTCCAGAGACCTTGGCTTGACGTGTGGCTTGAAGTGGGAGTATCTGCTAAGATTAACACTTCAGAAATAACCAGCAAAAGCTGAAGCAGAACTTAGAGCGTATAAAAGTAATTGCTGCAGTCGAAAGAACTATAACTGATGGCCAGAAGAACATTAGAGTTAGATGTATATAAATTATTGATAACGTAAATTACGTAAAGTACACTAAGTACCGTGAATTACGTAAACTACTCTACTTAAATATGCATTAAGGCTACCTTAGTACAGGCATGGCGTAGTTGGGATGGCTTAGTTATTCAAATAAATTTACCTTTTAAAGATTTAATAAGAAAATTGAATTCGACTTCAATATATTTTGTAAATGTTTTCAAAAACATATATTCCGGACCTGGTGCGCTACTCACCGCTGATCCTGATACGATGTAAATTGCCACTCGTCGTCATCTGGAAATTATTCCGGGCCGGGCGGGTTTTATATGGAGGATGGTAAACCTGGTTTTAGCCAGGTCTCACTAATGACGTAGGCGTTGATAGTTTGACTTTGACTAAGGCTAAGTATTCGATAAAGTAAGCTGGTAAGCCATGCGCAATGGGTGGTAAGGTGAACGCTCACATGTAGCAAGACAGCTGTCCTAAATCTGCCACAGCCGGTCGGCAATCCGGAATCTACCGCTCACCCCCCAGAAGTGTAATAATAGTATTATGATGGGCTCGACTCCGGTCGGTGAATTCCATGGCAGCTCTGTTTGTATTTTATTTACTATTATCGTTGCGACTGCTGGAAGACTTTCTCTCAGTATTTGTACTACCCTGGCCTAATGGTTAGTTTCCCCTGGGAATCAACCTTCTGGCGCTCCTGGACGGTCTGCGCACCGTGCGGCATAAGCCAATCGATTGCGCACTCTGACTAACAGTCGCGGGAGTCTGGAAGCAGTACTGTTTCCTATAGAGCGGGGGTGGTTGCGGACCTTACGGCGACTGCTCTTGAAACGACCATCGGCTACCCGATCCTGGGTGAACAGCCGGGCAAAGGGTGCCGTGGTCCGCGATAGATTCGGTATACACCGTTTTACCGCTTCGTAAGGGACAGGACCGCGCAAGCGCCCTCGAACTCGTAACCAATCGAGCGTCTGCAGTAATCTGGTCGTGAGTGTAAGCCCGCTGGGGTAACACTCCTGGCGATCTCGCGGTTAAGGTGTTGGCCTTTTATGGGTTTGTGGCGGAGCTAGACGGTGGACTGTTTTTGTCCTAAGTCTTCTGCGTTCACTCCAGGGAGATAGAACGACTAATCGTTAAAACTTCCTGAGGTGACGGGCTCGCCCGCTGTAGTCGACAATTCTAGTTGTTTTTACTACCCATATGGATTGTTCACCCATGCTCGTATTGTCGCTAGCCACCTTGTTACGGAGGGTGCCTTAAATAGGAGGACAATGATCCTCCAACGGTCCGAAAATTAGTCAGGGCGGTGGAGCGCGGCTGCGTTGCCCGTCGCTGTTAAATCACTGCCAATCTGCGGCGCGTCTCCGGTGGCAGCGCGCAGACAGCCGCGGACGCCGAGATTTGTGCGCCCATTTAGCGCGCGCCGCGCCGCTCCCTTATCGCCGACACCATCTCTGTATTCACACGTGTCCCCGAGATACGATCTACATACGCCCCGCCATCGACACGTCCCGTTCGCCAGCGCTGCCTTGACTCTGCAACGTGCCGCGCCGCGAACCACACCGCGCCGCTTTTCCATTGTCCGTTCCGGTTTCGTTCGGAGGCAGCTAACGGTTGCGTGCAGTCTGGTCCTGATGACCTGTTTGTCATTTTGGGTCGGCTTAACTCACGGCTCAACTGCCATCCGGTAGCCTCTAACTCTTCGGCTACGTAACGATCAAATTTGGTTGCACATCAGAATACCGTTGACTACGTAACGACTAATAGGCTTGCTCCCGGAGCGCACAGTAATATTATTTTCTAATTCGAACGCATCCTAAAATTCATATTAAATATTTCATTATTACCATAGATACATAGACGGCCGCTAGAATAATTTCGCGCGTCATTTCGCTGATATTTCTGGTAAAATTCCATTATCAAAGATATTTTTTTTTTTGATTTTTGCACAGTTTGCATTTTATCATTTGCACAGTTATTCTTTTTATGATTGCTATAGTAGATCCATAGCTATAGTACTTATTGTCGAGCGCGGCGATATTGCAAGAAATTCCAATAAATTGTCGCGGTCTGCCATTAAATTATGCAGCTACTCGAAGGGTTAAACCGTTCTGGAAAAACAGCTTGAAAGGACAAGAAATATTACATCAAAACACGAAAAAACGGAATAACCGCATTTTCCAAGCTCACGTGCGACCGAACTTCTTGAGGATTGGTGTGCAACTGGAAGTTGTTAAGACGGGTCAGCCACCTGGCGGCTATCGAAATAATTGCAAAAATTCCATCGAAAACCCCCGTGCGTGGATTTGCCCCGTGCGGGGCTTTACCCCCACCTACCCTACATAGTATTGCCATAAATTCTGTCAATGTTAATCTATGGTCTCGCATTTTCTTCCCGATCGCAACACTGTGATTATTTTGTTTGGCAGGTCCTTGATTATATACAATCTGTGCAAATAATTCATTTTATGCCAACGAAAGCAAAACAGTTGCTTCAGCAATAGTAGTTGACATCAGTTCAACATCCACTCCCGCTGCTTAGGAAACGTATAAGTTTGTTTCCAGACCATGCCTAGCAGGAAAAACGGATTCCTTTTCAAGTTTGACCCTCTACGAGGAGGCTACTGGATGGGGGTCGGACCGTGAGTTAAGCCGACCTAAACTAATGAGCGGGTCTTAGTCGCGAAACTGCACGAGATCTATAAGCTGCTCAGTTTCAGACTTGGACAGCTAATGGCTCTCGAAATGTTCTCAGATGGTTCGCTAATTTATGGCATTAAGGATTTTGACAATGCCGAATTTTCTCAGATCTCTCTACTGTCTTGACTAGTTTTATTCTTTCTTCTTTCTATTATTAACTATTATATCACTATCAATGTTTATTCTGACTATTGGTTATTGACTATTTTTATTATTAAGTACTGATTTGTTGCCATTTCTATTTCGTTAAAATTATTTTTATTGTCATAAATTGTGAAATTATCCAAAAATTTTGTTTGATTATTGGTACCTACTATTGTCCATATGGATTTACGAAGTTATGTAAAAAAAATCTATGTTTATATATATATATATATATATATATATATATATATATATATATATATATATATATATATATATATATATATATATATATATATATATATATATATATATATATATATATATATATATATATATATATATATATATATATATATATATATATATATATATATATATATATATATATAATATGTTAAGTCAACTTATTCTACTACATCGATCATGGCATGGATAGATAAACGCTCTTCTTGCAACCGCCATTTATTTATTTTGCTTTTAAACAAATGACAATTGGGGCTGGTTTTTATGTCACTGCTTAATTTATTACAAAGTCTTGTAGCTATGAAAGTGTAGTGTTGCTGTCCGAAAGTCGTCTTCATCCTAGGTACATCAAATTATCACTCAGGAGTTGTCTAGTGGGTTTCGTGTGCGTAATAATAAAAGATTTATTTTGTTTGGTCACGAAAACCCGACGTAGTTCAGTTTTAATAAATAATAACCTAGCATCCAAAACTTGAGCCTCTTAAAGAGTTCATTAGAAGAATATTGATATGGTTTGCGATGCATGATTTTTAAAATACAAGTGGCGTCAGGAGGGTTTTGCAGCACCCACCCCACCCAATTATACCATAGTTAATTGCGGGGCTTTACCCCACCTACCCTATACCAATAAGAATGATTTTTAAGAAAGCTATAATCATCCTCACGGTAAGTGCCCTTTGCCTGTCACTGGACCATAATCTACATTCTGATGACCAGATTGGAGCTTGTCTCCATCGCGTCGCACTTTCAACCTTCTTAGTCCCCTATTGTTTACCGTAGCCCGTGGCTGTGTCCGATGTCAAGCGGGCAGCGCCCACACTGCGGCTGAGACGCAGGGCGCAACGCAGCAGCTGTCATGCAAAACACGAGCACTGCGCGTGGGCGGAATGCGAACCGAATGTTTGTATTCACCTCATCCTTACCACCATACAAATCTTGCGCATACCTCCGGCCGCATTGCATACGCGGCTGCAGCAGCCAAGCGACGCGGCGGCGGCGCGGCTATACGGTATTATTCACCACTTAAGGGTGCATTCACAAGCGTGTTTCAAATAATAATTTAATATATTTTGTGTACATAGCCCCCAGGACCTTTAATATGCTAGATGAAGATTTAAAAATGCATGTGCCTTAGTCTTCTTCTTCTTTTAAAGCCAAAATTGATTCCTGGTTAATTAAAACATGACGCCCGTCAAAATATCCACAACTTAATATACCGAGACAGTTCCCATCATTAAATCTTATCCCTGACAATTCTTATTATTATAATTATTTTGGTTGACTTTTTTTATTACTATTATTCATTAATTTTGGTGACTATTGTTTGATATTATTTGACATTTTATTTTATAACACGATTATTTATTTTCTGTGTTTTATTTCCGTTTGTGTATTTCTATTTTATTTATTATTTATTTAATAATAATTTACCATAAAACGTTGACTTGCTTACAAAAATAAGAGGAACCGAATGGCAAAACCTTAACCTTTTGCTTATTTGATTCTGTCACCCAACTGGGACTAGCCCGTTCTAGGGTGGACAGGACTCGAATATTACAATCAATTTATGTACAAGTTTTAGTAAAAAGCTAATAACACTAAAATGTCCTAAATATGGTCTTCAAAAAAAAATATAATAAAAAATACTAAAAGATAATATAATAAATAAAATGCAATTCCATTATCTAATCGGCAATAAATATAATATAAAATTAGATTAAATTATATAAATAAAGTAATACTTGAGAAAAGAAAGAAACAGTCATTAATATTTAATATATGTTAAGCAATATAGAATTGAATATAAAAATACCTAGTGAAAAATAGTACAACTTATTGTCAAAATAATATATAACAACAAAGTCAAATATTTTTTGGTAATTTATCCATATAGATAGATGTATAGTTTTGGAATGTATCATACCTTTCTTTTGAAACTAAACACAATATATTTATGTTAATTTATTTACATTTAGACATTTAATGAAGTATTTTTTGACGTTTGCCTAGTTTAGGTACCCTATGGCACTTGGGATGACATAACGATTCTAACAATATCACACACTTCTAAATCGGTTCAAACGTTTAAATGTTATGGTTAAATAAAAAATCGAAGTTTCATCATTGATACATACCGAATTTTGGACTACAATTGCTTAGTTTTATAATTTTCCAAAATGTTTGCTTGGAATAAATTCGTAAGAACCAAAAACGGTTAATCAAAAATCGGTAATATTTCGTGGAGTGTAATAATTAAACTCTTAATATAATTTATTTTGTTAAATTTATTATAAAGTTACTAGGCCTAATGAATTTATTCATGATGGCCGCGAAAAGGAAGAACGAAAAAAACTTAACTTTAAACTGATGAATATCAACACGCACCGTGTAACGCGGCGATTTATATTAAAGGCGCTGCTTTTTTCTTGTATAATCGCGGCACTTACCCTATGACATTCGGGAGGACAAAACGATTCTAACAATACGACACATTTCTAAATCGGTTTAAACGTTTGGAAGTTATGGTGGAATAAAGAAATGGAAAACAGATATAGATGAATCCTGAAGACATAACACTCCTTTTGGGCAGTCGTGTAAATAAACTTGTCTCGTCTTTTCCCATCGAAGTTGTGTCCAACTGAATAGTGTTTTATGGACGACGTGACTGATATAAAGGTATGTAATTATAAAAGAAAAATGAGAAAAACGAAGAAGATTTAATAAATTTCTTCGAGCAGTGATTTAAATTTGTGGTGGCAGTTGTATGTAATGTCGTGCTGCAGTGCCGGAATAACCTATGTAGAGGCTCTAAGGTCGTCGACATCTCGAGGCCCTTATTTGGGCTAACAAACATTCTGACGACGACTATGTACCTACATATGCAGAAATCCAGGTTCCTAATAATGAGGACAAATTAACTTTTCACATACGGCATTTCAGCTCACATCCGATTCGTAAGTCAACATTTGCAAAGCTCTCGTTCTCGTAATTCGTACGATGGGGTGACGCACTGTGCGTCGAAACAATAATTTAGACGCATTAACAAAATCCCGGATTCCACCATAACCAAATATCGAATTTGTGTACGCTTAGTGTGCGGAGAGAAGGTAGGAGGAGTAAACTCAGCGAGCTTTAGTTATTATTGTTATGCAGTGGCCCGTATTTCGTTTCTTTTTGGTGCCTGAAAACGCACTAGAACGGTGCTTAACATTTAGCTCACATTTTGGAAATCCGTTTCGTGGATCCCAATCGAAACTTCTTTATCAAAATCTTATCAGAAGATTCTACGTTCCACGTAGAAGAGAGATTGTAACCGTCGCCTCTATTGAAGTTCGGAGTTCTTCTTATTTCATTGGCTTCCCGGATCATGCAAGGTAGGTAGAATTGTTCTTTGGATATCCCAATGGGATTTTGAAACGCAGCCATTGGTTACAGCCAACCGATTTTTCTCGCTGTACGTTTTTAACAGGTTTTTTTATTATGTATAGTTTTTTAATATTATTTATAAGTGATATATTCACATTAAAATTTATGGTCTTATTTCATTTTATTTTTAACACGCTTTTATGAGGTCGACCTGTATGTAACTAACTATGTAATGGAATCTAAGGTAACTAATTTAACCATCTTCCAAGGATCGTAGAGTCATGAAAATTGGCAGCTGTGTGTAGTTCTGATGACAATACAATAATATGGTGCTGTCGAACTGATCTGATGATGGAGTCGGAAGATATGAACTGGAACTTCATGATGGAACATCGTATCGTAGCTGTGTTTGGACTTGTTAGAAAAGTCTTGGAATGAACTTTGACCACGATTAGGTTTCAAGGTCTGATCATGAAGCCGGAAGATAGGCACTGGCATTCCATGATGGAATATCGTATCATAACCGTGTGTATGTGAATATCGTATCATAGCCCAAGAGCGTGTTTTTAGTGTGTTTTTTTTAAAACTATTAATTTATTAAGTCTGATCTGTTTATTTTTAAAGTCTACATATATGTATCTTATACCTATTTTCTAGTAGCTAAGTGAACTATGAACAGCCTCGCTGAATTTAGGTTGGCTTATGTAAAATATGTCGATATCTTAAAATCGACCGGATAAATGCTACCACGAGGGACTTCAAATGTGCGAGGAGAGCGAATCATTCGCGGCTGTACGAACAATGACAATTTCTCTACCAAATGAGGGCTGTCAATGTTATTGTGTACCAAAGACGTTTGACATCAAAAACGAGTGACTCCAGAAGACACACTGTGCGAAGCGCGCTCGTGCCGAAACGTGCCCTCTGCGTAAACTTCTCGACGAATCATTTCAGACCCGTAATAAAATAAACTTGCAGTCATTCGGGCTGGGCGACTACGTGACGATTACTTCGCGAAACTGAAACGGACAAATCTCCACGCGACGCCAAGACGTGGCAAATTCCACGACACGGATATTTTCCCCAATCAAACTTTTGGGAAAGCGACATGTTTTCAGTCTATAGAGTCGTCTCCAAGTTTGAGACCCAGCTCTCTCGCTTCTTTGACGACGTAATTCCATGGTATTGACTCGCGATTTAGGGCCCTGGCGACTGGGGCCCTGCTCGTTAAGGTGTCCCAGTAGGTTAGCATTTTGTGTTTCGCCAGTTCATTGTCGACGCTTCGTGATAAATGCCCATGCAGAAACCGATCATCGTACGGGCGGTATATTGATAGTCTTATGAGTAATAGGATAAATAGAAAATAATAATGTCAAAGATCAGAAGTCAAAGTAAAACTGGTTGTCGCCAAAAAGACCGGATTGGACACTACTCCAGGGATCAATGACTTAATATCGCGAAATCGAGATATTGATTTCTCTTCTTTTTAAAAAAATTTACATTACAAAGGGTACTTATAAATAAAATACAAACGGCGCTGCCATGGAATTCACTGACCGTAGTAGGCGGCTGTCTTGCCACATGTGAGCGTGTACCTTACCGCCCATTCATTCCTCCTTCGAAGCCATAGAATTTGAGATGCGGAAATCACGGTTTTGTATATTTTTTCTAGGAAGGTGTTGATTATTTTCCTGGAGAGACAAACATCTTTAAAGAGGTGGAACAGAGATTTGGCTGGTAGGACACGAGCGCCAACTTTCACCGCTTGAAGGTGAATAGTGAAGCTGTTCCGGGTGACGGCATTTGCGAGATCATAGTATTTGTTTAATTTATACTCGTGGTCTTTTGGGAAATTTTATTCCCATGGAACTGTTAATTTTACAATAAAGGCCGTCTTTCGAGATATATTTTTTAAAAAAAAATCTGTAATTCAGTTAAACAATTTTATTAACAAAAAAATCATTTTCTGAATAAAGGCATTTACTATTTGTTACTGTCATGCCTTTGTTTCAATTTCTCGTAGACCTTTCGCCCTTTTCGGCGCGGTCTTATTTAATATCGTATTGAATTTAATTTACAAAGCCATTGTTGGCCTCAAAGTTGGCCGTGTTTTGTCCGGCATTTTGCAATTTCATCGCTACGCTGCGAGGTTTTCGATTAAGTGGCGATCTTGGGTTTCATCCCTTCCGCTTCTGTATTAAATTTCCCTTACTTTGATTGATACTGTTTGCTTTGTTGCCGTCCTACCCCTTCCGGTTATGACCACTTCACAACCATATGCGGCGAATGGAACATTTTCTAAATATACTTGCTCGTGGTACGAGGGTAGATTGAAAAGTATCCGGAATGGGCAAGAAAATGCAGTAATTAATCAGGTTTTTGTTTTTATTTTTCAACAGTTCCCTTCCAGGGCGATACACTTTTCCGAAACTGATAATCGAAAATGAAGGTGTGGATGTGCCATGAACTTTCTGCGAAATGTCTCATACCTCCGTCGCCGTTTTCCCGTCCATCATATATTGTATTGTACCATCTATATATAAAATTAATAATAAAAAATAAAGGAAAGTTGAAGGCCCAAAAGGAAATTCTCTCTCATTTTACCAGAGGTAGGCACAAATTAATATTACCTCGTCCATCTTTTGAATTATTCAAAACAGATCCAAATTTCGTTGGAATGGTGTGTTACAATAAACTGTTTCAAAATATCAAAATTATATGTAGACGCGGGAAAATAGCCCAGTTGAAATCGAAATTAAAAGGCCACCTTATTAAGAGTGAATTGTATAATATCAAAGAATTATTATTAGATGACTGACTGATTAACTTGACATTTTTACTATTTTATTGACTATTATACTATTATTATTTTAAATTGCCTGCGATAATCAATTGTAATTTTCATTTGCAGGACCATTTATTATTATATTTCATGACAACTCAAACTGTAGTGTTTAGATCTAATACGGCTATTATCAATTGTATGATGAGTCTCTTTGGAAACATTTACTAACAATTTTTAAATTTATTTTAACATTAAGCGTCTATATAAAGTATTGTGTGAAACAACTATGTAAAAGTTTTGAAAAAAAATAAATGTGATTTGATTTGATTTAATTCGTTCAATCCCCTCACGCATGTCATTATGTTAGAAAGAGAACGTAAAGAATTTAATTTGCTAATAAACGATTAATTATAAAAATTAAAAATCTAATGCATTATATATTGATCATCATAAGTAGGATAGAAAACGAATTTACCGCACGAAATTTGTAGCACCCGACGTTTCGGTGACGTTGCAGCCGCCGTTGTCCAGGGTAGACTGAAGAGCTGTCAATCCGTTGTTTTGCGGGTAGGCCGCATACCGCTTCCGCCACTGCGTAGGTTATAACGGTGGTGGGGGGCCGGGCTCGGAGTGCGGGAATTTTGAAAATCCGTCTGGCACACAACACTCACTGTATCCTGTTTTACGTCTTTGCGTTCTGCGAACATATATTGGATAGCGGAAGTAACCACTGGATGCAGTTTTAAAATCCCATTTTGCTACCCTGGACAACGGCGGCTGCAACGTCACCGAAACGTCGGGTGCTACAAATTTCACGCGGTAAATTCGTTTTCTATCCTACTTATAATGTCAAACAACCGCGATAGTCTTCGATTTTATATGAATTATATCCTTCTGAAACACCGATTCTCCTGGTAAACTTCTATCTCACTTCAGGTAAGTAAAAATCTAGTTTTGCGTGCCAAAAGAAGAACCTCACTGCTGATTAGATAGGATTAAAAAGGCATATTTGATCTTATTTAGTTTTTCTAACTGGATACATCTTTGATAGTGTATTGCAAATATTAAAGAAGTGCCTCACTTACTTAGTACGATCAAATAATAATACATATACACCTTCTAAGCGCACACTTCATATTATCTTCCCCCAATAAATACTTCCAGAAGGATAATATGCTGTTAATGTTGTTAGAGCATGGTTTATTAGGTTGCATTGTGCTGCGCGTTACGTATACGAGCGAAGGTCGTAATTCGCTCTAGAGATCCCAAAGATACCGCGCATTTGCGGCTTTGCTCCATGACAAGTCGGGAAATTAAATGACTTTAATTTTTGTGATATACAGCGCAATTGTGACTCACGCCTCCATTATGTTGCTTTATATTTGTATAAGCTTTTACCATTAATTATATATGGTATTACATAGATTGCTCAATTCGTACGATTTGGCAACCCTTCTGAAACGGCGACATACAGATGGCGCTGATAGCATCGACGGTAAAACGAATAGCAATTTATTTGGCCATCTATATTAACATTGATAATGAATAGTTTGTTTTTATTAAATGAGTGATTGCTTATAAAAACCCAATAATTTAAACAATGATATTATTTAAACAATGTGTCTGTGTGTGTGTGTGTCTGTCTGTGTGTATTCCTCCGCGATAGCGCCCAAATGCTTCATCTGATTGAGCTGAGATATGGCATGCAGACATCATTCCGCCATGGAAAGAGTTGAAAAATGTGGTTAAAATCGGTCCACCAGAGAGCACTGTATTCATATATTTTATGTATCCAGATTGTAGATACTATTGAATGTGTGGGATGTTCCGATTTCACAAGCTTCATTTTAGCTTTCCCAGGGATTATTAATGTTTATTTTTCTGGCAAGAAAAGTATTGTGGACGCACATCTGTGTGTGTGTGTGTGTGTGTGTGTGTGTGTCTGGCTGTGTGTATTCCTCCATGATAGCGCTGAAACGCTTCATCTGATTGAGCTGCAACTCTTTCCATAGTTGAAAAATGTGGTTAAAATCGGTCCACCAGAGAGCACTGTATTCATATATTTTATGTATCCAGATTGTAGATACTATTGAATGTGTGGGATGTTCCGATTTCACAAGCTTCATTTTAGCTTTCCCAGGGATTATTAATGTTTATTTTTCTGGCAAGAAAAGTATTGTGGACGCACATCTGTGTGTGTGTGTGTGTGTGTGTGTGTGTGTGTGTGTGTGTCTGGCTGTGTGTATTCCGCCATGATAGCGCTGAAACGCTTCATCTGATTGAGCTGAAATTTGGCATGCAGGCATCATTCGGTCATGGCAAGAGTTAAAAAGTTGAAATCGGTCCACCAGAGGGCCCGCTAGTCATACTTCAATCTCGAAATATTTCAGTTAGAGACTTGATATGCACACAAATGCGGTACACAGATACGACGTAGGGTCGAAACCACATTATTAAATTTAGGTTGCAATATTTCTTATACAAGCGACTCAAAAAAACGGTTGTGTCAGCCCAAGACTTTCCCGGCAAGCAGACACCCTACCATCGCGTGCCAGTGGCGGTACGAGCACCAAGGATAAACCACGCAGTGGACGTCCAAAAACAGCCACAAATGAGGAAATGCTCGACAAAGTCCATGATCTCGTGTTATACGATCGTCGAGTCATGTTGCGCGAAATAGTAGAGGCCACGGGCATCTCATATGAACGTGTGCAAAATATCATGCTCGAACATTTGGGAATGAGGAAGATGTCGGCGCGATGGATACCGTGTTTGCTGACTGTGGACAACAAGTCGTGTGACCACTTCAAAGGAGTGTTTAGCCATGTTGAAGCGTAATCCAACCTCCTTTTTTTTGTCGATTCATGACCATAGACGGAGCAAAGATCCACCACTACGCACCAGAGACCAAGCAGTAGTCAAAACAGTGGACTTCTCCAGGCGAATCTGCTCCGAAGAAGGTAAAGACGGTCCCATAGGCCATAAAGGTCATGGCCACCGTTTTTTGGGAAAGTGTGATCCACATCGACTTTTTGCAGACGGGAAGAACGATCATGGAGCAGCAATACTATAGTGATTTGTTGGGTCGATTCTACGGTGCATTGAAGGAGAAACGGCATCGTTTGCAGCGAAAAAAAGTGTTCTTCCACCACGACAACGCTCCGACTTAATCATGCCGAATCGCCACGGTCAAATTGGTTGAATTGGGCTACGAGGTGGTGCCGCTTCCCCCGTACTCACCAAACCTGGCCCCGTTAGTTAGTTTTCCTGGGCTATTTCCCGCACTCGGCCTCTTGATTGGGCCGTTGTGCGTGGCTCATGTTTCTATTTATGTTACTCCATCCAATCCAGGCTGTCCCAGAAGGTTAGCAGCCTGTTTAGGTTGCTACAGGCCTCCGGGACAGATGCTGGAGATTGTAGTATTTTTGCCCGTTCTTCTGCCGCGCTCCTGCATTCTATGAGCACATGCTGTGGCGTTTCTTCTTCCTCCATGCATCCTCTGTATAGAGGGCTGTCTGTCACACCTATGGAACCTGGCCCCTTGCGGCGTCTTTTTGTTCCTAAATATGAACACTTGGCTCGGGGGCAAGCGCTTCACATTAAATAAGAAGGTCATCGCTGCCACGAATGCCTATTTTGCATAGTTACCTAAATCGTTTTATTCTGAGGGCTTAAAAAAGTTAGAGTACCGCTAAGAAAAGTGTATCGCCCTGGAAGGGAACTATGTTGCAAAACAAAAACAAAAACCTCTTTAATTACTGCGTTTTCTTGCCCATTTCGGAAACTTTTCAATCCCTCGTATTTTTACGGGCGAACATAATATTTTGGTAGATGTAGCACGAGTAGGTACATCGTCATTATATTCGACTCGATGAAAAACGGCTTACACTAAGCGACGGCGAACAGCCCTTTTCTGAAGGATAAGAATTCTCATCGAATTTTCTGCCATTCCCCAGAACATTAGGCCATACGCCATTACAATACTATAAATAATATAATTTATTAGAATACTAGCATTTTCGTATTATGACTGGTTTCCATCAAGGTGTTAGCCTAGCTTGCGATTAGATTTAATAGGTAAAATATACAAATTAACGCATTATATCAATTGTAAATAGTGACAAGCTATTTATAGTGAGCAAAATTCGTAGGCTAAAAACAAGCATGCGATTTTTTTCTATATAATTATTTTATGTTATTGCTGCAACAATATCAGTAATTCTTATACTCGTTTACCGGGATTTATCGAATATTTCTACTTGTTTTAAAAAATCATTGAAATTATCATAGACAGGCTTGGCTTTGTGTCAGCTAATTTGTTATTCAAATATCTCTTTTACGATTCCCCAAGCCGAACCGGCATTTTTTTCGCCTCGCTAGTTTTCAGGTTTTTCTCTTCCGTTTTTTAAACAGATTAGGTACCTTGTTTAAAAATCTCATTCCGCAGAGTGCACATTTCTCCGCTTGTACTGTACAACAGAACATAACAGAACAGGCGAATCTACTGTTATCTGAGAGTGGGTCTGCTTTTCTTGCACAGTGCTCCTTTATACCGCATTTCGTTCGCAATATCCCGCCTTGTCTGCTCGGAAAATCCAGGTAAATTATGACTCAGAAAAGAGCTGCGTTTCGGTTTTCTCCTCCTCATTGGCCATTCTATTATTAGGCATTCTTTTTTTATTTTATCAGTTCTGACTTTAAAATATAAATGTAATTGCAAGCCAGACTTCGTCTTGCGTAGCAGGCTTCGTAACAGCTCGCGATCCACTGCAAAATGTTGGTTTCAAAAGTCGCCAAAAATTTATTTATTTCGATATCTTTTGAAAAGGGATTTTTTGTAAAATGTTTGAAGTACCTATGATATTTCTTAAAAGAACGATATTATTAAAATGAAAATTTTTCTGAAAGTACGATATTTTAAGAAAGTCAGTATTTTGAAAAGTACGATATTGTACGAAAGTACGATATTTTATGAAAGCGAGTTTTTTAATGAAACTCTGATAGTGTGGATATTTCCTAGCTGTACTTTTTTTTAAAGTGTGTTTTATAAATTAATATACTATATTTTCCACAACACTACTCGGACTTATCCTACTTATTCGGTACCTCCGCCCGGACTTATCCCAACTGACCTTATCCGTTCCTCACCTGACTTGTCCGGACTTACCCTACTTATTGCGCCCGACTTACCCGGATCAATGGCAGCTCCTAT
Organism: Micropterix aruncella; assembly: GCA_944548615.1. NCBI lineage: Eukaryota > Metazoa > Arthropoda > Insecta > Lepidoptera > Micropterigidae > Micropterix > Micropterix aruncella. The sequence continues at coordinate 24,365,738 of OX155957.1, forward strand.
TTCTGTCGTAGGTACGCAACCCTAAGGCCGGCCGCACAAGTACGGTTTCCGTATTCGATTTCCGAATTCGGAATTCCGACTCGAAATTTCGTGAACCTACCGTAAACGTTCATTCTTTTCATTTGGGATTTTTACTGCCAATACGTAGAGGGACAAACAAAACAAATTGTATGTAAGCGCTGCGTTCGGTATCGTTATACCGAACGCAGAAACGATATCGTCATACCATTTTTTTCCGTTCGGAATTACGAACGCACGGGCTAAATGTCAGAAATTATTACCGAACGGAAAATAAACGAACATGTGCGCCATGCAGAACACTCAATTTGAAATGCGTGCATTCCGGTACCCGAATAAGAAAAACAAATTTGGAAATCGAATACGGAAACTGTACGTGTGCGGCCGGCCTAAATCAAATCGGTTCTTCCCATTGACGAACAAAGCCTATTGGAGAAAGAATTTTTGAAATCGGACAACGTGTTCTCGAATATCGAGACCACAGTCACACGCACACTCATTTTGCCTCCCATAAGAGGTTTTAGACTTTGCAAAGTTCCGGTTTGCTCAGCCAATAAAAAAAATCGGTTGTGTCACTCCAAGACTTTACCGGAGAGTAACGAATGTCTGATTTAATTTGAATATTAATTTCATAAATAAAATTGATGGGAGCCCTCTCTCGGCCAATAATCGAACCCGATCGGGTGCCATTGAGGCACCCCAAGCCCCGTGGTTCGTTTCTCGGCTATCTTTCGGCGGCTCGGCGTTAAGGCGACATGAGACATCAGAAAAATATCCGAAACGCGAAAAAATAGGCGGAGTCAATTTCGTAAGGTTCGACCAATAAAAATCCAGCGTTGACGAAGCGTCAAGCGCAGATTCCACGTCCGCTAGCGCCGGGAACCAGACATATACTAATCGGTCAATCGCAGCGCTAGCACAGAATAACTATCTTTACGCAGTGGTGGTACAAGGGTGTTAATGCCAAAGCATAATTAGCGTTGCTCTCAGAGCGCTCTCACGTTTTAATTAATTGTAATTAATTTAGGGCTTAAATAAAAAATGTGGCCAAGTGCTGCCCTAGACAATTAACCAGACAATAAATTGAAATTATAATAAAACACACTCACCGCTTACATTGTAGGAGTAAACGCGCCTGAAAGTTTTCGAAGCCAGTTTAAAGCCTTAATGTCTAAGGCAATGTGCAACTTTTTTGAGTCCAAATTTTAAATTAGTTTCTTATGGAGGGATTCACTTAGAAACTTTTTTAAATTAATTCTTATATTTTTCATAAAACTCATAGAACTAAAATTTCTCAGATATAGTCGTTCCCAGGTATCATGTCGCCTTAATATTTGATTTAAATATATAGCGGAAAATAAATATTATTAGTGTCGCTTGTAGGTATATGCAAAATTTCACATCGTGATTTAAGCATGACAAGGCATCTGTGCTTTAAATTTTAAGTGACATAGTCTAATATTTCAAAATTAAAATATGACTACTGCGGTGGACTGATTGCAACCACAACCTTTTCAACTCTTGTCTTGACCAAAGGATTGGTTGGAATATCTCTTATAAAAGCGACGCGAAAAAATTTAAATTCCGCCGTATTTAAAAAATACTACATCAAGTCGGGAAATCTCAAGTCTCTTAGTATAATATTTCAAGATTGGTATGTGACAAGTGCGCCCCCTGTTCGACCGATTTTAAACAAAGTCTTGACCAAATGATGCCTGCGTACCAAATTTCAGCTTAATCGGATTAAGCGTTTGGGCGTTATCTAGGAGGAATACATAGAGACAAAGAGACACACAGGCAGACAGACAGAGAGACCTCCATCTGAAAATGGTATTAATCGTCTCAGGGGGGCTCAAATAAGATATTTCCGTCATCTAAAAAATTAAATTTATCGCGTTCACAATACTTTCCCTCCTGGTCGGTTGGTGGGCAGGAAAGTCAAACCTAATCAGGTATGTACATATATGTAAATCAATGTGTGCAAATATTAGAGGAAAGTAACCAAATATGAAATATCATTTTGTTTTCTTGGTAAAATTAAAAAGCTATTACGAATTAAATGCTTTTAATTATAGCAACGATCAGTCATACATTTTGGCGTATTTGAATTACAACCATGAATTTTTAAGACTAACACAAATATTTATTGTCAATTAAAAATCAAAAGACAAAATGAGTAGCTATTCATGGAATAGGTACCTAAATATGGAATATAGATATAATATTACAGGTTTCGGTAAAAAACATAACGAAAACATTGTCACCTATTTTTAAGGGTTCTTTAAACTTTGGTCAAAACTAAAAAGAACACATTCTGTTTAATCTAACAAACTACTTGCAAAAATCATATATCCAACTCATATTCTAGACCAGCGCATTCATTGTGTGCCCAGATTCCATACATCAAACATTTGATCCATGTTTCTCCTAGAAAGTCTTCAGAAAACAGTTGCTGACAGAAAATACATTCAGAAGCATGCTGTCCTATTATGTCAGGAGTCAGGACCATGCTGTCCTATTATGCCATCAGGTTCACTTTCTGTATCAAACTGTATTTCGCCTTCAACCTCAAAGTCTTCATCGGAATTCTCAGGCTCTGTCCTGATATTATTTTTTCCTTTCTTTTTGTTTCCTAGTTTTTTCTTACTCTGTTTTTTGTCAATTTCTTTACTTTTTTTCTATCTTTTTCTTTTGCTCAATAACGTCCTTTTTTATACCATTTTTATAGCTTCAGCCATTTTCTCTTTATTCCAATCTTTACGTTTTATGTTTTACAGTGTAGACGGCATTCTGGAAAAACAAGTTATTGAAAGACCACCACCACCAAAAATGGTCAACCCGACTACCAAATGTTGACAGCCCAATTATGGAATATTCCATATTTAGGCACTTAGTAGGTGTCCATATTTGGAACTTTAGACCGGCTCAAACTAGTTGTCGTGTAAAATAAATAGCAGCATTTGCGCAATAAAACTTATCGAAAATATCAAGAAAAACATCACAGCAATATGTTAAATGAGTAACAATCCCATTTTCACAATGTAATTATCAGGAAACCAATATGTTATTACATACCTTGTAAAGTTTTGAGTCGCCGACAAAACACACCTGCCGTTGCAATGGCGCTCGCCCGACTGCCGTGATTGATTGAGTGCGACACACCAGTGGATAAGTGAGATGGAAAATGGTCGTGCATTTCGTCTAGACTTGACAGTTAGAGAGAAACATGGGTATTCCATATTAGGGATACTATTCCATATTTGGTTACTTTCCTCTATTATTTTTTTATTTCACCATATTGAAAATATAGGAGGTTTATTTACATCGAAATATAGAGTGGTTATTAGTGCCTACTAATACATAAAAGATTTAGTGTTTACCCTACTTTTTATACTTTTATTTTTTCTTCAATTCTTTTATTCTCCTTTCAATTATTTTGTTGCGTTTTCCTCTTCGTTCAATGGTCCCGAACGTCACGAACATTGATATTCACAAGTCACCAGATGGACGGATTACCTAGTAGTAGTAGTAGTAGTAAACGGAGTGGGGGGCTTGTTTCCGGCCCTTGATGTCACCTGGATCTATAACATCTTTTGTAACTACCCACTTTGTGGTTGGGTTGTGGTCAGCTAATAGCCCAGTACTGCTTACTAGTCCAAGCAGATCACTGACCTTCAAGTTGGGCAGATCGCTGGGTTAGAGAAAGGCTCGTCCCAGTAAACTGCGTCTTTTTGCGGCGACGCCTGGGCAGCGATCAACGATCTGTATGCTGCATTCAGGTTCTTCGCCACATATTCGGCAGTCCTTGCTCTCGGTCAAGCCAAGGTTGAATATATGTGATCTAAGGGTCGTGTGTCCGGTGAGGAGACCGATAGTGCTTCTAAGTTTCTTCTTGTCATGTCAAGTAGGGCCTTGGTTTTCTTTTGTAGTGGTTGCTCCATCGTTGCTTTTTCCTGGCGACATCCCTGGCCCTGTTTCGAGGATGCCCGATGTCCCTACTCCTAGCAGTCCCTGATGATTTTCTTACCTGTAGCGGGCATTCCAGTGTGCCCAGTTTTGCCAGTCTGCCGGCCTCTTCGTTGCCGAATATGCCCTGATGACCCGGTATAAATATTAGGGTGATTTTGTTGACGCATTACCTACCTACGGGAAAAATAAAATATGTGTAATAATTATAAAATATAATGTACAAGTATAGCCGCAGACTTTTAGTTCTTAGTATGCAATATATTGACTTTAAAATTAAACCTTTGATTTTTGTTATATCGTCATCATAATTTCGATACTTGATAAACAAATCTTAATAGCGAATAGTAATTTTATAAATTTATAAAAAAAATACGTCTTGCGATAATAATTAATTACGTTAACTAAATGGTAAATGAACAATTAAATATATTGAAAAGAATAAAAAACAAGACTGCCGTTACAGAAACGAAACCATGCATTGTATTTATAATAATTTTTATTACGGTTTTTTTTATGAAAAGTTGGTTGTTTATGTATTTATCCATATAGATACAAGTATATTTCCGGAATGCCCTCAATCAGACCTTTCATTTGACACTAAACACGATATATTTATGTTAATTTATTGGAATGTGGACATTGAGGCAATGATTTTATGACATTTGGACAGTTTAGGTACCTACCTATGTCCCTCACGATGACAAAACAATTCTAACAATATCACATACTTCTATATTGGTATACGCATTTAAAAGTTATGGTGAAATAACAAATCAGGTTTTCATCATTTGTACATACCGGTTTTTTCCGAGTACGATTGCGTAGTTTTATAACTTTCTAAAATGTTGGATTAAAATAAATTCGTAAGAACCAAAAACGGTTATTTGAAAATCGGTAATGTTTTGTGGAGTGTAATAATTAAACACTTTGTGTAATTTATTTTTCTAAATAAATATTCCAAATATTTCTGTTCGTTACCAGGCCTACCTGATCTATTTCGTTATTAACCAACCCAGGGTGTAAAATCAGGTCATACTTACCATAAAAAATGCATTGTCATCGGAATTGAACAAACATGTAAATGTTCATTTAATTTTCCATGGATCCCATCAACTGTATTTAAAAATGGGAACAATCTGTAAGTATATCCTTTCAAATAAAAAAAGAATTTTCCAAATCGGTTCATAAATGGCAGAGTTACGAGGTAACAAACAATAAAACAAAACTGAATTGATAACCTCCTCCTATTTATGAAGTCGGTTAAAAATAGCTAAATTCGTTTAAAAAACAAAAAAAGACAGTCTTACAACAACTATAAAGATTATTATATATGCGTGATATTATATATAAAATATTAAAATATATGCGTGGTCTCCGAATACAGACAACAAAAACGTGTGCTTTAAAAAGCGTTTGCGATATAAAGTATAATGTGGTATTATTGTGCGTGGCACGCAGACACGTATGGTATAACTGCGTTGACAACATACTGGTACACTTGGTAGGGGTAAATTGCAATGCTGGTTGGAATATCGACGCCCACTCGGAGTCTTATTACGGATACCGCCAATCAGCTGCGTGCGTTTACTGATTGCAAAGGTGGTATCAACGCAATGTTTTCAATTTCACGCGACAGGTCATGTGCTTTAGTAGTTGAAAGAGCTACTCGGAAATTTTAAGATACTAGCGGACCCGTGCCCACTTCGTTGGGCGGTAAAATTTTTTACCTGTGATGAAATTATGAGAGTGGTTCGGTTAGTACTGAGTGATATGATTTATTTCCTGACTGCCAAAAAAAGGGTTATATTTTTACTGCATATGTATGTATGTATTTGCATGCCAATTTGACTATAATACCGTTATTTGTGAGTATCTTCTTGTGAGTGTCTTATTTGTGAGCGTATTATCTCTTTAACTATTTATGCAGTAAAAGGTAAATTATATGCAGTAAAAGGGAAATGTCTTTTATTTTAAACGCTTGAGACGATGAATTTACTTACTTTGATAAGAATTCATAATTGTTGATAATATGACCAATAAACATGACCTAACGATTGAAATTATTTTTTTAATATAAAATACTACTTTTTGTGACTTAAATATAAAAGTTAGACATTTGCTGTCGCTGACTTTTTTGTAGGCATTATCAAGCTCTACAACTTTTCTCTAGAACCTAATCATGTATCTCTCATCGTTAAGGCAGCGTTAGTTAGAAACGTTTTTGTTCGCTTTGTACATGGTATCAGACACCATGCTCCCACTCCTAAACTTTGGAAAACTTTTTACAGTGGAACTGCCGCCCAGAGACGACTGGCTAAAAAGCCAACTGCACTGGGAGGCCGATAGACTTAAATGGTATACTGATGGGTCCAAATCGGGACTTGACGTAGGCTGTGGTATATATGGAGAGCGACCAAACTTCGAAAGAAGTGTAAACTTGGGAAAATACGCCTCCATATTCTAAGCGGAGGTTTACGCTATCATTGAATGTGCGGATATCAACCTCCAAAAGGACTACGCCAACCACCGTATCTATATCCACTCGGATAGCAAAGCAGCTCTTATGGCACTAGCCTCGAATACCATTAATTCAAAGCTAGTGCAAAACTGCATATCACTACTGAATTCCCTGGGCGAAAAGAACAGGCTAATACTAAGATGGGTTTCCGGCCATGCAGGAATCGAGGGAAATGAAAAAGCCGACGAACTTGCTAGGACGGGAGCAAAGGGAACGTTATACGGCCCTGAACCTTGCTGTGGCGTACCAAAAAGCCTTGCAAACCTAATGCTCAAACAAATGTGTTTAGAACAATGCGTCAACCACTGGAACAACACGCCAGGGTTGAATCAATCCAAAGCGCTTATTAAGCCTTACGACCGTAAGACGGCCCGTGAGGCCCTATCGCTAAATAGGAACAATCTACGCATACTGGTAAGGGAGCTCACGGGGCATTGTGGCCTGAACAAACACATGTTCAACCTCAAGCTCAAAGACACAAAAATGTGCAGGTTCTGCCAAGGGGCAGAGGAAACTCCCCAGCACCTCATGTGCGAGTGTGGCCCGCTGATGCGTAAAAGATACAACCACCTGGGTGGTCACTACCTCCAACCTGAGGAGGTAAAACAATCTGACGCCAAAAGCCTGCTGCGGTTCTTAAATGACACGAGGCTTAGCGCAGAACTATAGTAGGTGGCGAGCACAATAGATCAGCAATGGTCGCAGTGTTACAAGGCTCATAAAGACCTTAGAAAAGCCCCACTCAACAAATAAAAAAAAAACGTTTTTGTTCGACCGCTTATTCTCCGACTTACTTTGGAAATCCGGCTACCACGAAAAAGTCTTTTCATTTTTCGGATTAATATATAGCCTATGACACTCTCAAATAACGTGGCTTTCTATTGGTAAAAGAATTTTCAAAATTGGTTCGGTAAATCCAGAGATTACTTCCTACAACGTCACAAACTTTACCTCTTTATAATATTAGTATAGATTATTCGATATATTCAATAGGCAATAGTCAATAGTCCTTTATTTCCATAAAATTGTAAATCCAGTTCGATATGTCATCGTCATAATTGTCTAAAGCACAATAATAAAAATGTAAATGTAACAAAAAATCAAAAAAACTTTTTTTTTAAGAATTCATAGAAATCAATGGCCAAAAGCTAATGCAACGACTAATCAGTAACAAGTAAATATATAAAAGAATAAAAATCACGAGTGCCGTTACAGAAAGGGAACTGTTGTATTTATTATTATTTTTAATATGGTTGTTTTATGAAGAATTTGTAGTTTATGTATTTATCCATATAGATAGATGTATATTTCTATATGGATAAATACATATACCTACATATGTATGCTAATTTATCGATATTTGGATATTTATTTGTTTATACTCTTTATTGTGAAATGTCACAATGGGCGGGTTTATTGTCATATGACAATCTCTTACAACCAACCCTACTATGACGTGTTAAATGTATGTGTGCGTGTAACATGTGTGTAAATGTGTGTCTTGTTATTGCATTCGATCGACAGAATTGAAAATGCAATTCCGTTAATATGATCCCAACGGAAAATGGGGACCCAGCCGGGAATCGAACCCGGGACCTTACGATGTAGATCAGGCGACCTAACCACTATGCCACCGGGCCAACTGAGGCAAGTGAGGCAACTACTCACTTGATATTTGGGCAATTCTATGATACTCGGGATGACAAAACGATTCTAACAATACCACACACTTCTAAATCCGTTCAAGCGTTTAGCAGTCTTGATGGAATAAAGAAACGGAAAACATACATAGATGAACCCTGCACACATTGCACTCCTTTTTTGTTGGGCAGTCGTGTAAAAATAATACTAAAAGTAACTAAGTAATTATTCTTAATTTTCACACACCTAGAACTATAATAATTATATTGAAAAATCAAACATTGGGCTCGATTCCGTTTCTTCGTGAACTAAAATCTGAAATTAGTCCGTATGAACGAGACAGGGCAATACGCTAGAGCGGAGTGTGAGATGACCGGTCACTTTTTCGCATTAAAACTGTCCGCCAAGGTCAAATCTTACACCGCACGAAATATGCTCGAATTTATTTGCACGAGTATAAGTTCGGCAGGTAGTATTTATCGACGATCGTTTGTTTCATATTCCGCTCTAACGTATTGCTCTGTCTCGTTCGCTTGGACTAATTTTAGTTTTGGTTCACAAAGAAACGCAATCGGGCCCATTATTTACTTATACCGCGAGGTTTACCTCGTTTGTTTTAACAGAAGAATAACAGAGGTGTCTTAGAGATGTGATATTATTTTTACAAGCTTTATACTTCAAATGTTTGTATGAACGTTTCAAAATGTGTAAACCATTGTTCAATCACTTGCTGTTATCAGATTGAGCTGAAATTTGGCTTACCTATGTAACTTCGGTGACAATGCAATATTATGATGCCATCGAGCTGGTTTGATAATGGAGCCGGGATGTAGGAACTGGAACTCTCTAATGGAAAGTGTTAAGATAGTCGAGTTTGGGCTCGTTTATTTTGTTGTCTTGAATACTTTCCATTACACATGATCACGAGGGTCAGGAGATGGAGCCAGGAGATTTCCACTGGCACTCCCTGATGGAAAGGGCTAAGATAGTCAGATTTTGGCTAGTATGTTTTGTTTTCATAAATACTTTCTATCACACGTGATGACGAGGGTCTGAACATGGAGCCGGGAGATTGCCACTGGAACTACCTGATGGAAAGTGCTAAGATAGTCGAGTTTGGGTTCGTTTGTTTTGTTGTCCTGATTAATTTCCATTACACATGACGACGAGGGTCTGAAGGTGGAGCCAGGAGACTGTAACTGGAACTCCCTGGTGAAAAGTAAAACTTGTTTTTATAAATCCTTTTATATTTTTTATTTATTCATACTAAGTATGTACCTATATTAAATATATTGTAATATTTTATCGTGGTCGTCGACCTAATAAATAAAAAAACCTTCTCTGTTTTAAAAAGAAGAAAAAAAGACTGCTTTCACTGAAAAAATATTTCTGTATGTCAACATTCTGGTTTAGTGATGCTGCCGCCCCCTGAAGTGTGCGCCCTTTAGGCCGCGGCCTAACGGCCTATTTACAAATCCAGCACTGTGAGGTACAGTCCCTATAATCACTCTAAAGCACAATATATGCACAAGTGTCGCCTCTGTGGAGCTAGTTATATATTGTGTCTATGCGGCGACTCAGGGCGACTGACGCCCAATGCGAGTACAATTCGATTCACCCCGCACTAAATTGGGGCGGGCCGGAGGTTGCCTATGTATGCTTTATAGAATCATCCGCCTCACGACACCATCGACTTGGTATTGTTCTATTAGGTTCTAGCGTAATTGGCTGTTAAGGGTCGGCAACTTTAGATCTTCCACACTGTAATGCAGAGACGACGCACATTACAAGTATCACGAAGACACACAGGCCTACCTCGTACCAGAATGTAAACAAGTATTATTATATATAAACAAATTATATATATATATATATATATATATATATATATCTTAATATATATAAATTACGTGTCACGTTGTTTGTCCGCGATGGACTCCTAAACTACTTAACCGATTTGAATCAAATTTGCACACAATGTGCAGTTTGATCCAACTTGAAAGATAGGATAGCTTACGTCTTAATTTATAGTCGCGATATTATTTTATTGCAATGTCTATTATTTGACATTCGCAATTATCTGTTAGTTCCAAACGATTTTAACAGATGGCGTTATCTATTGAGTAATCCATAGATGGCGCTGCTATGTTAAACCTACAAACGTCATAGTCGGGCAAGCGTTATTCTAAATTCAAAATATTGTGAAGGTAATACAGTGAAATTATTCCTGCTTTTTAATTATTTGTGCTTCATTGTTCAAAACTCTTTAATTAAAATATATACATGTAGGTAAGTATTATCACATAGTTATAAAAGTGGAATAACTGCAGTATAGGAACCTCTCTCCATTTTTTTTCATTTTAATGCTAAATCTGGAAGAAAATTGTGTCGGTCGCTATAAATAAGCGAGATAGGCATTCAAAGTTTAAATTTTAAAAACAGGCCAAAATAAAAAATTAAGTAATTCACCACGCTATATTCGCCACGCTGATTCCTAATCTTCCATAATCTTTATTCGATCTCAATAAATAAGAGAGATATAGGCGTTCAAAATGTTCATTGCAATGTCAAGAAATTTGCGGTCATTTTGTTTGTACGTACCGTGGCCGACACATTCGGGTCCCATCAAACTTGCAGAAGGCAGATTTGCAGACGGCAATCTTGCAGACGGCATTCTTGCAGGCGGCAGTTTTGCAGAAGGCAATCTTGCAGAAGGCAGTTTTGCAAATGTCAAACTAACGTTTCGAGGGTCGGCATTTTTGCAGACGGCATTTTTGCAGAAAATGAAGTTAGGAGCAAAACATCGTATTTAAAATTTAGTGTTACCAGAGTAGAAATCGACAAAAGCCGCGTTTTCATATGTCAGGGTAGGGAAACCAGTCCACTTCTTTGAGTGTCCTCTCCATCGCAGATCTCAGCAATCAACTTTCGATTTTAGGGAAAGAAAAACCTAACCTAACCTAACCTAACAGAAAAACTTAAAACATTTTTTTTAATGTTTAGTTTGATGTACTGAATCATCCACTACAAGGATGCCGGTAATTAATGTCACTTCGATTTTAGGGAAAGAAAAACCTAACCTAACCTAACCTAACAGAAAAACTTAAAACATTTTTTTTAATGTTTAGTTTGATGTACTGAATCATCCACTACAAGGATGCCGGTAATTAAATGTGGAGAGGTAAAAATATTCACCACTTTAATTTACCCTGACATGATAATTTGCTACTTCTTTTTCTAAATTTAAAATTTATAGCATATGCTTTACTGCTTTATTTTTGGTTTGTAAAATAATATAAAATTATTTTATTTCGTGTAATCATGTCCTAATGCGCCATTCTCAAACGTTGCTAACTTCGGGTTTGTATGCAAGTTTGCTTTCTGCAAGAATGCCGTCTGCAAAAATGCCGCCTGCAAGGTTGCCGCCTGCAAGGTTGCCTCCTGCAAATCTGCCCTCAACAAATTTGGAGCTGTCAAAAGTGACATGTTTTGACATGAAAAAGTGACAAAGTGGCATGACAGGCAAGTTTGCCGCATGCAAAACTGGCGCGCCCCACACATTCGAGCATATCGTAATATCGATAACAATTACCGATATTACAGAAATTATGACAATTTGCAGAGTTTTAAGATTAACCGAAATATTTAAAAAAAAACGATCAAAAAAAAAATATTTTCGTGAAACTTTTAAAAAAGGGCACAAATTTTTATGTTTTTTTCAATATTTTTTTTTTTTTTTTTTAATTTTGCGGTAAATTTGAAAAAACGTTTTTGTCCACGGTGTTAATTTGATATTGAAGAAATTTCGTTGTTTCAGGTTACCTTTCGTCATCATCAACAGCCATTTTGTAAAAACACATGTTATTTACTAACAACTTTGTAATATACTCATTTGTTACAAACTTTAATAAAAATAATAATAAATTTTAAAATTAATTCTTTTGTATTGATTTTTGATTAATATCAACTGTACGAAAATTTTAATCAATCGTGTTGAAAGTCCTTCCCCTTTAAATCCCAATCCAGAGGATTTTTATACCAGCATTAACGTTTCCGTCTTCGTTCGTAAATAATAATTTCATTGTATTAATTAAGGGGTTACGGTAGTAGAAAATCTGTCATGGAGTTCGCCATATTTTTTTACAAATGGCATCTATTTAAAAAAGCATGGTGGTCCCCATGAATGATGTTCTCCTACCGTTCCTATTAAATAGTTTACTACAATGTAATATAACAAAAACCTTAGCCACAGCAACGCGTGGCCGGGTCTGCTAGTATATATATATATATATATATATATATATATATATATATATATATATATATATATATATATATATATATATATATATATATATATATATATATATATATATATATATATATATATATATATATATATATATATATATATATATATATATATATGATAAGGTTTGTAAAGAAATCCGTTTATAGGATGATGTTTTTATTTAAAATAAAATTAGTAAAATCTACTTAAAAAGTAGCGAAGGAAATCCCAGCTTGTATTGGGAAATGCTTATGTTTGAATGAGATATACTTACGGATGTGCACGACTTTCGACGGTGCATTGTAAGTTTAAAGGTCCTTTTGCAGTCGACTAACGATCACTATTCATCTATATATCTCATAAATAGGGCTTATCCTTATGCAACACAAAATGCCTTCAATTGAGACGAATTAAGCGAAAAAATAAAAAAATAAACTATTGATCACTTCGGCAAAGCCGTTTTCTAAATGAAAGTGACATTACGAAATAATTCAAATTTCGAATGCTACCAACATTTAAAATATGATACAATTGGCTGAGTTTGTTATCAACGAGCCATTAAATCGAAATAAAAACAAAAAAACCTCCATATGCTCAATGAAATGAAAGAAGAAACTTCAATCTTAATTTCTGGCAGAGGAGTTTATAATAAAGATTGTATAATGTTATCAAAATAGGGTAAACCTATATAAAATTGTATAATATTAAAAGATTGTAAAGAAATATTGTAGAAAACAGTATAATATTGTTATATTTGATAAGGTTTGTAAAGAAATCCGTTTATAGGATGATGTTTTTATTTAAAATAAAATTAGTAAAATCTACTTAAAAAGTAGCGAAGGAAATCCCAGCTTGTATTGGGAAATGCTTATGTTTGAATGAGATATACTTACGGATGTGCACGACTTTCGACGGTGCATTGTAAGTTTAAAGGTCCTTTTGCAGTCGACTAACGATCACTATTCATCTATATATCTCATAAATAGGGCTTATCCTTATGCAACACAAAATGCCTTCAATTGAGACGAATTAAGCGAAAAAATAAAAAAATAAACTATTGATCACTTCGGCAAAGCCGTTTTCTAAATGAAAGTGACATTACGAAATAATTCAAATTTCGAATGCTACCAACATTTAAAATATGATACAATTGGCTGAGTTTGTTATCAACGAGCCATTAAATCGAAATAAAAACAAAAAAACCTCCATATGCTCAATGAAATGAAAGAAGAAACTTCAATCTTAATTTCTGGCAGAGGAGTTTATAATAAAGATTGTATAATGTTATCAAAATAGGGTAAACCTATATAAAATTGTATAATATTAAAAGATTGTAAAGAAATATTGTAGAAAACAGTATAATATTGTTATATTTGATAAGGTTTGTAAAGAAATCCGTTTATAGGATGATGTTTTTATTTAAAATAAAATTAGTAAAAGCTACTTAAAAAGTAGCGAAGGAAATCCCAGCTTGTATTGGGAAACGCTTATGTTTGAATGAGATATACTTACGGATGTGCACGACTTTCGACGGTGCAGTGTAAGTTTAAAGGTCCTTTTGCAGTCGACTAACGATCACTATTCATCTATATATCTCATAAATAGGGCTTATCCTTATGCAACACAGAATGCCTTCAATTGAGACGAATTAAGCGAAAAAATAAAAAATTAAACTATTGATCACTTCGCCAAAGCCGTTTTCTAAATGAAAGTGACGTTACGAAATAATTCAAATTTCGAATGCTACCAACATTTAAAATATGATACAATTGGCTGAGTTTGTTATCAACGAGCCATTAAATCGAAATAAAAAATACCTCCATATGCTCAATAAAATGAAAGAAGAAAATATATATATATATATATATACTTTTTTATTGAAAATTTTGTATTTTTATACACTTTAGGGTTTTTGGTTAGTAAAAGGGATAGAGTTGAGTACCTTAGCCGAACGTTTCGGAGCCCGTGGCTCCTTCCTCAGCGGCGAGAAGAATACTGGCATCCGCTGCTGTCACCAACGGCTACCCGCTTTTCTTCTGTGGTACTGGGAGAATGGTGATTTGGCGGGATGATAATGTGAATTTAAATTAAAATGGTTTAATTTTGAATTTAAAAAAATACATATTTTTTAAAATTTTATTAACAAAATATATTTAAAATAGTTGTAGCGCATGTGTGTTAAAAGTGTTTGAACTACATATGTGTGGGGAGGTGAGTGTGTGTGAGTATGTGTGTTGGATTGTGTGGGTGTGTGTATGCGATGAATATGTTAATTTCGTTTTGATGTGTGTTAATAATGGAACACTCAGTGTTGGACGTTTAGTCCGCACCCCTGGCAAGCTCCTAGTACCCATATATGTCCAAGTTCCCACGTTTTAAGTTTTATTTCCGGTGTATTTTCCGGGAATACCCTAATAACTTTCACAGTGAAACACTCATCGAAGCTTTTGCCATGCGATCGCGCGTGGGTGGGGATTGGAAGATTTGATACGCCTCCTTTGGCTGAGCAACGATGATTATTCATGCGAAGATTGAGTCTATTGGTAGTTTCACCTACATAAAATGCATCACAAAATCTGCATTGTAGGTGGTAAATGCAGTTTTGCGAAGCGCAGTCCGCATGTGTGCTGATTTTGTAGACTTCAGTAGTGTTAGGGCTAGTGAACTCGGTGGCGGGAAAATGAATAGGACACGTTTTACATCGGCTCTTATTACAAGGGAAGGAGCCTGGCGGTGATGGGGTGCTGATGCTGGCGCTAGTGGCAGTGCGGGACAGAATATCACGGAGGTTGGGAGGTCTCCGGTACACGATGTTGGGTGGTGCCGATAAAAGGTTTTTAGTAAGCGGGCTGGAAGAAATAATGGGGAATAAATCTTTAAGAATGGGTCTCAATTTTTCCACCCCAGGGAAATACGTAGTACATAAGCGCAGGGATTCCATCGTTGAAGAACTTTTGGGGGCATTCTGCTGGAAGCGTCTGTGGCTCGGAATTATCTGTTTATTCAGTAATGCAGTGGGATAATCCCTTTTCAGCAGAGCTGATTCGAGCGAGTCCAGAAATTCCTTCCGACCGGAATCCTCATTGCAAATGCGATGTCCACGAATGGAAAGTGAATGGGGAATCGCGCGCTTAGTGTGTGGAGGGTGACAACTGCTGTAGTGAAGGTACAACTGGTGGTTGGTAGGTTTAATATGAACCGAAGTTTGAAAATGGCCTCCCGAAAGAGTCAGGTTCACATCGAGATACGTTACCCTATGGTCAGACACGTTCCACGTGAAATTGAGGGGAGAAAAATTATTGAGGCTTTCTAAAAAGACAGTTAACTCCTCCTTTCCGTGTGTCCACAGAAGAAAGATGTCGTCAATGTATCGCAGCCATACATATGGTTGCAGTTGCTGCGTACAGAGGAACGATTCTTCCAGACAACCCATGTACAGATTGGCGTAAGCAGGAGCCATTTTGGACCCCATCGCTACACCTTTTTTTGGATGAAGAAATCCCCGTTGAAATTGAAGGCATTGCGGTTCAATACGAATTTTGCTAATTCGACTAAGAAACCGGTGGAGGGTGAGTGAGGCAATGGCCGCAGATCTAAATAGTGCCTTATGCCGCTCAGGCCTTCAGAATGTGGGATGCTCGTGTATAATGACACGACATCGACTGTGGCGAGTAAAAGGTTCGAATGAGGAGCCAGATCTATATTTTGTATTATTTCAAGGAAATGATACGTATCCTTGATATGCGATGGTAGCGAAGAGACAAACGGTTGCAGAAATGAATCTAGGTATGCAGAAATCCTCTCTGTCGGAGAATTGAAGGAGGAAACAATAGGTCTGCCAGGATTTCCCTCCTTGTGTATTTTGGGCAGCAAGTAGAGGATCGGTGTTCTCAAGTGTCTCGGAGTGAGTAACTCGATCTCTTTTTCCGTGAGATTTTCTGCAGGTCCGTTGCTGCAAACGAACGATTTTATTTCGCGCATGAATTCCGGGTTGGGGTCATTCGGTATTTTGGAGTAGCTATCCGTGTCACCTAATTGTCTTAACCCTTCATTTATGTAATTATTTTTGTCCTGCACGACGACGGACGAGCCTTTGTCTGCCGGGAGAATGATGATGTCAGCGTTTCGACGAAGGCTGCCTAGCGCTGACCTTTCTCTAAATTACCACCTACAATTACACCTACCACCAACCTGCATTTACCACCTACAATGCAGATTTTGTGATGCATTTTATGTAGGTGAAACTACCAATAGACTCAATCTTCGCATGAATAATCATCGTTGCTCAGCCAAAGGAGGCGTATCAAATCTTCCAATCCCCACCCACGCGCGATCGCATGGCAAAAGCTTCGATGAGTGTTTCACTGTGAAAGTTATAAGGGCATTCCCGGAAAATACACCGGAAATAAAACTTAAAACGTGGGAACTTGGACATATATGGGTACTAGGAGCTTGCCAGGGGTGCGGACTAAACGTCCAACACTGAGTGTTCCATTATTAACACACATCAAAACGAAATTAACATATTCATCGCATACACACACCCACACAATCCAACACACATACTCACACACACTCACCTCCCCACACATATGTAGTTCAAACACTTTTAACACACATGCGCTACAACTATTTTAAATATATTTTGTTAATAAAATTTTAAAAAATATGTATTTTTTTAAATTCAAAATTAAACCATTTTAATTTAAATTCACATTATCATCCCGCCAAATCACCATTCTCCCAGTACCACAGAAGAAAAGCGGGTAGCCGTTGGTGACAGCAGCGGATGCCAGTATTCTTCTCGCCGCTGAGGAAGGAGCCACGGGCTCCGAAACGTTCGGCTAAGGTACTCAACTCTATCCCTTTTACTAACCAAAAACCCTAAAGTGTATATATATATATATATATATATATATATATATATATATATATATATATATATATATATATATATATATATATATATATATATATATATATATATATATATATATATATATATATATATATATATATATATATATATATATATATATATATATATATATATATATATATATATATATATATATATATATATATATATATATATATATATATATATATATAAATATATATATAAATATATATATATATATATATATATATATATATATATATATATATATATATATATATATATATATATATATATATATATATATATATATATATATATATATATATATATATATATATATATATATATATTATATATATTTATATATAGATAGTCATATCATAAATACTGTTACAACATAAAACGCACTATTAACTTGCGCCGCGAGTGTTAGACGAAATGCGTATTTGACGTAGGTATGTTTATTGACAGTCAGTCTTAGTGCAATTATGCGCAGTTAGTAAATTCAGTATTCGTTTTAACGTCGTCATGGAGTGGACCGACAAAGAAAACCGTGTCGCAGTTATTGCACTTCATCGTTGCAAAGTCGAGAAAGGAGAGATCTTCCGATTGCTCCAGCCGCTCGGGATCAGCCGTATGTTTGTGTATCGGTGCATCAAATTATTTGAGGATACTGGTGACATTCAAGACCGCCAGCGGTCCGGCCGTCCTCGAACTGTTCGTACGCCAAAGACTAAAACCTACAAACGCCGCACAGGACAATTGCTTACGGCCGCTTTGAAGGAAAATAGAGTGAAGAAATGCAAACGGCTGTTAGTCCAGTACGCGGGCGGAAGGTACAAACAAATCCTGTTTACCGATGAAAAATTTTTCACGGTGCAGGTGAAGGTCAACAGGCAGAATGAATCGTTGGTTTTTCTCATAAGATTTCTTAATAACAATACTTATTTTCAATACACTAAGCATTTTTAACACAGGAGACCCATTTATTACCCTTTTGGTATTTACAATTCCAAGAAAAATTGGACGTATTACTTACGCTTTGTGGGTTCCGGGTTTTTTTTGTACTCGAGCGTATTTGAACGTACGTAATACGGGTTGTTGCGTTCGGGCGATACTATAGCGACCGTATTACATACGTTCGTATAGCTAGGGTGGTTAAACCTAGAATAATACTGAACCTTTGTTCATACTAATTATTTGAACATAATAATTATTACGCAATTGTTTCGTGCACTTTGTATGGTGCACCCACTCGTCGAATAAGCAATGTCCGCCGTGGCGTAGAAATGAGACGCCTACCCATTTCGGTTCGCGGAGTCACCGATACCGGCGAGGAATGACAAGTATTCGAGATCGTTTTTAAATGGCCGACAATCGGCTGTCGATCTCCCGCGCGCGACCTCGTTACCGACGCAGGGTGCCCGGAGGGGGGCGGATCGAGAGGGGGGCGATGATCTATGGATCTTTGAAAAATCTCGGTGCGATCGCCTGTAATACAAGGCGATGCTGATTGCCTCGGTATCATTTTTTATGTAATCCACGACAAGGTATCGACGTCGTTAGCGACGTGGTTTAACATTCGTTCGCTACTGTTGCACACCTTGGACTCTAAATGTATACAGTACTAAAATGTATACATACATATATGTATATGTATACATACATATTTAAATGTTTGCATACATATGTATACATATGTATACACATGTACACAAGTATATGAGAATGGATATTTTTATACGAAAGGTGTACCCAGAGTGTAACAACTAGGGACTCAATTACGTAAATACTTAATATGTAATAATACTAAAGCTCAACTCATCAATCCGTGTTATCTTGGAATTATTCGAATCGGTTTTTTTAATCTAATTGATTTATATTGTAGTTCTTCTTCTTCTTCTTTTTCCTCAGCCTGGTTTATTCCACTTGTGGACGTAGGCCTCTTCCTTCTTCTTCCATGTCTGTCTTTAAGCTGCTGCCCTCAGGCAGTTGGTCTCTGCTGCTTTTTTGATGTCGTCCAGCCATCGTACTTGTGGTCTCCCTACGCCTCGCTTTGTGGTTCTTGGTCTCCACTGGACAAGCCTCTTCGGCAATCTCGGGTCATCCTGCCTTGCGACGTGACCTCCCCAGCCCCACAATGTGGCGATACGTTTCATGACGTCTGTCACCCCCGTGCGCCTTCGTGTCTCTTAAATTGCGCACTCTGTTGCGGATACTGATATTTAGAATTGCTCTCTCCATTGCCCTTTGGCATATTCTGAGGCGGTTGGCACTGCTCTGCGTTAGAGGCACTGTTTCAAGGCCGTAGGTTGCTATTGTAGTTATATCTTATTATGTTTATATTTTGTATTGTACTTTGTACATGCCTACGCATTGTGTATCTATCTTACTTATCGGCTGTTTTTATTTCATACATAAACGTATTTACTGCATTCGGGATTTAGGATTTACTGCTCAGTTATTTTTACAATTAACAAACATATTAATATAAGTTGGAAGTATCTATGTATCTTGTATATAATACCAGGCGCCTTAGCACGATAGTTGTGAAACAGATTTTTGTATGAAAGTTGTCCCAGATTGTAACAACTAGGGACTTATAAAAATTAATTGTGGTTGTGTAAATAAGTAATAGCACCACAGCTCAGCTCATCAATCCGTGTCATCTTGAAATAATATGCCTCCGATTTTTACTTTCCCGACATAGTACTTTGTCATTAATAGTACAGTCCGCGCGCGAGCTGCGAAGAATCGGGGGCTGGGAAAGCGGCCGGATTACGCCGCCCCCGACCGTCGCTTCATATCCCAGCACTCGCATATCGCTAGCACTCTCCCAGTACTAGCACTGGGAGAGTACTAGTACTGGGAGAAAGCGGAGCGTGGAGCGACGGCTGGAGGCGGCGTAATCCGCCCTCTTCGCCAGCTCTCGATTCTTCGGAGCTCGCGCTCGGAATGTAGTTTTATTCTTAACCAATGTCGTAGACCGCCGACCCAGCGGTCTACAACAAACTCAGCGAGCACATCAGGCAGGCGCAATCTCTTGAAGTGTTTAAGAGCCGCCTTAAGAAGTACCCCACAGATACGACGTTTTACTCACTGGAGGAATATCACTCGAGTGAAGACTAAAATGCTTGGTGGTAAAAGTGTAAATGATTTGTCCTTTTAATTGTGTAAATTATCTCTTTGCATTTCTCTTGTATTTTCTCTTTTACATTATTCTTGTGTTTTCTTTTGTTTTCTCTTTTATTATTATTTCGTTGTGTATCTAATGTTTTCTAACGTTTCCATTACGATATAAAAAATGTTTGTTTGCACTTTATGACTCGTATACTAGTATACCAATAAAATGAATCTGAATCTGAATATCATTCCCTGGAACTCTCTTTAGATGCTTTTTAAACTTTTTAAACTTTCTAATTTTCTGAAGTCCTGACTTCCCAATTGAAAAAAGAAATGGATTTTTAAAGAAACCTTATAATTTTATGTGTAATTTTGAAATGCAATTTTATTTGTAATTTTGAATATTTATTGGAATTTTAATTTCTACATCCAGATAAGGTTATTGAAAATACATAACTTAAACTTGATCTTAATATATTTGCTAAAAATAAAGTCTCTTATAAGAGCACGCCGCGTAATCTTCTCTCCAATCATGTTTTATACTCGGATTGGTCGGCCAGCAGCTGAAACACGTATGATAATTTAATGAAATTTAAACAAAAGAAATATAATTTGTTATTCTTGAAAATCTGCAATAGTAATTATAATTATATTAATTGCAATGCAAATTACAGATTTGCGTAAAACAATAAATTTCCGACATTAAATCATACGTCTCGTTAATTGAAGATTCTGAGGAAAAGAGTCAAATTTTAATAAGAGTGAACATTTATAAGAATTTGCGATTAGTGCGACCCCGCCAGTATCGCTCTCTGTTATACGTGCGTAGGTATATGTTGCTGATACCGGTAGCTCCCCGGACAGGTAAAAAGCGGCATTTGGCGCCGTATATGCAGGAATCGGCTTGGAATTTACTTCTACTCCAAATGTGTAAGTCGTCCTCCGAGAAAAGGCCACAACTGCTTTCGTTCCATCTTCTTTTTGCCGGGGCTCGCACGCGCTTATCGTACGTACGCCGTACGCCCGAGGAATCCCCGAGCACGCGACAGGAATATCACAGTTGACTTGGGAGACTGGTCTACAGCTGCTGTTCAATATTAATTCGCAAATTATAGAATCGTTGATACGCGGGGCTCATTTAAATGAACGGAATAGAAAAACGTTGCGGAGGAATTCACGCCCAAATGAGCGTTTTTTTCCGCCGAAGTTTTTTCAAACTTCAATACCTCGGCTAAAAATAGATATAGCACTGACATCATACTCTCGTTATAAGGTGGAGGAAAGTTTGTGCAAGTAAGTGACAAGAAATTTAAACCCACTATTTTTGACTCGGATTCGATATATATGCATAAAAGGATTATATATCAGAGACGAATTGTTAATCCGAGTAAATCAAGGTTGTTTTAAAGAGGAGATTATTGGCCGCAGCTCGACGCAAGGGTATGACAAAAGAGAGTGGGCATTTGGGACCACTTTTCCAATAGCTGTAAATCGTATACCGATGATCTCTTTATGTAGATCATTTATCATTACCACAACATCTGATCTTAATTATGAGCCGTTTCTGAGGTATATCGTAATAAATATGTCTAATTACCTATATCAACTAAGGTACCTAACACATCCAGGCATTGTATTTTTAATAAATATTTAAACGAAAACCGTCGCAGAATACCCGCAACGATAAACTACGTTCGTTGTGTGAGTACAAAGTATATATTCCTGAGAAAGCTCGAGTTTGTCAGCAGTATATGGTGGGAAAATACTGGGATATGTTGCTTGAACTTTGTAGTGTCTCATGATTTTACTCCCGCGAGAGGGTTGCATTTAGCGAAGGGGTTGAGGGGTTTGGCACGCTGGGGGTGGGGTTTCTGCTTGCCGGTAAAGTCTTGAATTGACACAACCGATATTTTATTTGTTCTACGGCATTGTTTTAAATAATTATTATATATTAGTAGTACCAGTTAACATTATTACATACAACATCATTATAAAGGTTGACTGTAACACATTGTGTGGCCTGGACAACGGCGGCTGCAACGTCACCGAATCGTCGGGTGCTACAAATTTCACGCGGTAAATTCGTTTCTATCCTATTTATAATGTCAAACAACCGTGATAGTCTTCGATTTTATCCTAGTCCTCGTTTTTACATATTTATATTGGTGCAAAAAAGAGATTTTAAACTTTTATTTTATTTTGTTATTCTGGTATCGAAATCCCTCTAAAGTTTAACAGAAACACGCACCATTTCACGTGTTATCTCATGCAGTTGTAAAAAGCCCAGTTACATGAAAGAGCCGTTTAATTTCATGTAAACCAAACGGCTAAATCGAGTTTTATCTGGTGCGCTGTAAAGTTCCACGGAGCGTGGCGCCGTTATTTTGCGAAAAAGGCTTTTTGGCTCACGTGACGTCAGCCCGTGCTTTGTCCTATCAAAACTTTACGCGCAGATTCTATTGTTTCACGTAACATGTTGTTCGCAGCGGGAAATTACTGGATTATAAAAGCAAATAAAGGTGTCGAAGCGTGAACATAATCACGTGACAAACTCGGGCCACACGTCGCATAGGCGTGCCCAGGATTTGGAAATAGGGTGGAACAACTAACTATTGGATGGGCCACCTTCATGAGGGTCGTTAATCTACAAAGAGCGATTCTTAACCAGGGGGTAATTACCCTAAAGGGGTAAAATGGAATTTTCTGATGTGTAAAAATAAGGACCTGGAGCATGGAAATAATTGTATCATCGTTCAGTCGAAAAGTACATTCTATCAGCAAATGTTTTCCTGATTTGTAAAATCGCCAGGTAGACCCTTTTCAAAGGACAAAGGAATATTTTCAGATACTGAAATTCAAGCCAAGGCACGTTTCCTTGGGCTCCACGGACTTTCTCGGACTTCCTTGGATTTCGAAAACACAGTGGAGTTAGAGGTAATGAAGCAGATAGACTTGAAAGGTAGGGATCGTTAGGTCCACCGTTTGGACCGGAGCCCACTTTTCCAATGGCGGAAGGGTACCAGAACCAAGAAGCGGTTAAAGCGTAGGTGGAGAGGAACAAACCTTAGGCAAACAAAAATGGTCTTTTGGGAAACAACATTAAGATTAGCAAATTACTACCTAAGACTTCCCAGGGATATCTGCTAACTGGAAACTACCGACAACAAACTCGTACACACTAGGGATAGTCGACGCCCCCGTCTGCAGGGGTTGCGAAATACGAGTAGATGTCGGCTGAGCATGTATGAGTAAGACTATGTATGTGCTGGTAGCCATCTGATCGGCTATCCGCCATTTCATCATAATCAGTGACTGTTAGTAGTTCTATGGGAGCTAATGGGGAGCTAATGGGCCCTTGCTGAGTTGGCCACGAAGACCTATTCTGTTCAGGGTTGGTCACACTCACGGGTCAACACCCATCCGGCGGCCTCCACGCATGAAGTGCGAGCCCGGGCAGGACTCTGGCCTTAGGGATAGTCTCCCCTAGGAATCAACCTTCTGGCGCTCCTGGACGGTCTGCGCACCGTGCGGCGTAAGCCAATCGATTGTGCACTCTGACTAACAGTCGGGGGAGTCTGGAAGCAGTACTGTTTCCTATAGAGCGGGGGTGGTTGCGGACCTTACGGCGACTGCTCTTGAAACGACCATCCTGGGTGAACAGCCGGGCAAAGGATGCCGTGGTCCACGACAGATTCGGTTTACACCGTTTCACCGTTTTATTTCTCATTTTTCTTATTTTTATCTACTGTGTTTTTATAATTTTATCTACTAATTTATATATAATGACAATTTATTTCTAATTCTCTTCATTATCAACTATTTTTAAACTATAATTGTTTTTCGAAATATTGATCTTCTTCTTAATCTTGATCTATTAATTAATCTTCTTCTTCTTCTTCCTAGACCCTGTACCATTTACTTGGGGTCGTCCTTCCTTGTCCTTCTCGTCCATTGAGCACGATCTTGTGCTGTGTCGGCGTTATGTTGAGCTTCTCTCAGGTCTTTTTCGACCGTCGTCAACCAGGTGGCGGGTGGCTTCAACGAGCACGTTTCGTCGTTGGCAGGGATAGGGCAAGCTTCACCGTGTGATCATCTGGGCGTCGCTGGATGTGACCGTACCACTGTAAGCGTCTTTCTTTGACTTTATCAATTACCGGAGCGACTTTAAAACTTCACGTTCTGTACTCATTTCAGATTTTGTCTAATAGGGTGACACTCGCTGACCAGCGTAGCATGTGCATTTCTGTTGTTTGTAGTTTATTAAGATGTTGTTTGTTAGTCGCCCAACCTTCTAATCCATAAAAGACAGCAGGTCTAATGGCTGTCTTATACACTTGCCCTTTGATCTTAAGGGGAATATTTCTGTCGCACGTGACGCCTGTTGTTTCCACTTCATCCATGCTGTTGTAGATCTATAAGTAACATCGTTGTCAATTTTGCCATCGTTGCTTAATGTTGAGTCTAAATATGTAAATTGCGTCACTGGTAAAAGCAAAATCCCTAAAGAGATCTTGATGTTATTAGACTTAGTAATGTCAACGAACATGCACGACATGTGTTCTGTCTTCTTTCTTCTAATCTTAAGGTCATTTGTTTCGAGTGCCTTAATCCAGGAATTGAAATTTTGTTGTAGGTCGTCTACATCGTCCAAGATTAAATCGAAATCATCGGCGTGGATTATGTTGCGAGGTAGTGATTTTTGTCAGTTTTTTATAAGGTGGTCCATGGTGGTAATAAATAGCAATGGGCTCAGCGTGGAGCCTTGATGTACCCCGACTTCAATCTCAAACATCTCGCTTCTACCTGCAGGCCTAAGAACTTGAGTAGTGACGGATTTGTACATGTCTTGAATAAGGTTAATAATGTGGTCAGCTACTCAGTGCTTTCCAGATGAGGTCTCGAGGGATATGATCAAATGCCTTTTCCAAATGTATAAAAACCATATGGAGGATTTTGCCCTTTCTAGCATTACGCGATCTGTTTGAAAAGCGTTTTATGTGTTTTTCCCAGCTACGAAGCCACATTGATATTCTGAATAAATACCCTTTTTTTATTTTACGTCCTGTAGCTTTTTATTAGTGGTCATTATATGCGATGAGGCCAGAATAATTATCCTCTATATTTTTTTTAATTCATATTTCTTCGACTTTTGAACACGGGCATAAATATATAACTAGGCAATCTAATGATGTCACCTACTTGAAATCTTCATTTCGCTTAGTTGCCTCTCAGCCACTCCACGCAAATATTTAATGATTCGGCCTCGCTTGCGGTGTACCTTCGTTAAACCTCCCTTTTTGTCGCTCATTCTATTACCATAACGTCGCTCTTGCTTTCATTTTTCAACGGAATTATTTATGATTCAAAATGTACTTATTTACGTTGTAGGAAACGCTAAAAACTTTGAAGTAACATAATTAGAAGTAATACTCCTTATATTACTACGATATAAACTCTAGTAAAATTCT